>JBAIZZ010000283.1:636311-649305 GCA_037355905.1 Heliconius aoede
CAGCACAGACAAGTGCCACCTGCAGTGCTGCACTACAGTAGCCATTTTCATAATTATAAGTAATTTTCCAATTGATCCGTTTACAAAACATCCCCGACCCCCTCATTTGTTATTCATCGAAAAACGCGGCGAAGCATTAAAAAAAAACAGCCGACTAAGACGCTCGTTAAGTAAATTAATACGAGTATAAAACATGATTAAAAAAATTACGTCGACAACTTGATGGGGAGATGGGGGAGCATCCCTTCTATGAATGAACGCTTTCTTCGTTCAAATACAACATCCGAATACTACAGATAACAAAAATTTAGGATAATTTCAACCTTACCACTTTACGTTAGGAGTTTCATCGATTTGGGTATATGCTGCTTGGAATAGTCATTTGTATATGGTAAGTTTACCTTTAAGCACTGTAAGTTATAACGTCCCTCGTCTAACTTGTTCGGGGGTAAGACAATGGAAATGTTAATATTTGGACCCCACTCCAGTTTATTTTTAACTGATATAGTTCTAACTTCACTTTAAAAGACAATTGCTCTTATTTACGGTTACGCTTCAAGTTTTCTATGAGGAAAGTTATTTGGAAGTAATGTTCTAAGTTTTGTTGGTTTTTTCGGATGCTTTAAGCAAATTTATTTTTATTCTCTTGTAAAATTTTGTGGCACTTTGATCGTTCTTTTTTTAATCAATCCCAACATATCTATACTAGTATTATAAAACCGAGGAGACTCACAATTTGACTATACAAGCAAAGCTGCCACTAAAGGCTAGTATAGAATGAAAGTAATCGATTTATTCGATATATAGAGGAATAAGAGGGACAAATAAAGTGTACTCAACTCTTCTTGCATATCGAGAACTCTTATAAGAAGTGTATTGGAAATGTATACTATATTTCATTCTAATCATATAAGAACTGGGATCTTCTAATTTTAGTTGCAGTTATTTTCTTATGTAGAGATATACTTAATTAAAACATTTAAAAATGCATATATAATTATTTAATACTTGAACGTACCACAATAATTGTAATACATATATTTTTGCCGCTTTACTCTTTAACCTGTAAATAGCAGGAAAGCAAAGGTAATCTAGTGTCAAAGGTCTCTGTTCAGAGGAGTTCAACACTGTACGTTGTCTACCAGAGCGCGAAAATAAAAATAGACATACCTCTGTGCCACGTCAGATTTATTGTTTAATTCTATCTTGTCTATTGCCATTATCAATGACATGATTTTATCATGTCATTGATAATGGCAATAAATAATTAAAATTTTATATTTATATAAATAATTAAAATATATAGTAATATATTTTAGAAAAAATATATATTAAACACAAAAATTAATATTTTTTTTTAAAAAATCCAGAATTTTCCTGAGTTTCCCTCTCTAGGTCCTGACTTGATGATAATGGTACCACCGCAAAGGTACGCTCTCTCAAATAAAAAAACAATTATTGAAATCGATGGACATACATAAACACAAAAATATAGGTATCGAACATTAATTTTTGAAGTAGGTAAAAAAGAGGAAATGTTCTTACTGCGAAAGATACTATGAGCTGTAAGCCCCACCTTTATCTAACATTACGTAAAATATACTAATGTATTCAAAAAAAAAACAGCGTAAAATTTCAATCAACTTCTTATTCATATGTAAAAGTTTCTTCCCCTGAGTCTCGAATACAACCCTATTTCTATAGAAATAAAATTGGTTCGTTCGTGTAGCGTCGAGTTTGTACAGATGTTGATGCTAAGGTCCAAATTCAAATTCAAAATTGTCAAAAGCTTATAATCGCTGCGGTTGTGGGTTCGATTATCAATCCAAGCAATGAATAATTTTCATTTTATTAACCATATAAAGTTAAATTAAGTTCCGCCTCAACACGTTATGTTTGAAAAATTGGGCGGAAAAGAAACAAAAATTTATTTTGCTTCCTTTCCGCCCAATTTAAGTTTACTTAAGCCGGTTCTGGGAACCTAGATATATAGGGTTCGGCGTTTCACGATCTCACGTTTGATCTTTCTCTAAATTCCTCAACGCCTGACTGTAAACGCGATAGTTATGGATTCGATCCCCATTATTGGCAATGAGATTTTTCTCCGCCCAATCAAGTAAGGAACACAGTAACCGCCTATACTGAATATGAAAGTATGAAAGATTTTCTGCAAATAGCACTAATCGAAAACTATCCAAGAGACAAGGGGCAAAGAACTAGACAAAGCTCAAATATGCGGGATTCAACTCGTAAGTTTCAACTGTACTAGAAACAAATTAGTATGTAACATATATATGTACATTTATATATATATATATATATATATATATATATATATTTACACTCCTACTTACAAAATCTCTTTGTTATTTCATTATCTACTTTTCCTTTTAATACAAATCCTTCAATTACTAAACTTGCTCTTAAAGAATATGTAAAAGATTTTTTTTTATTATTTCATCACGTAATGTATACACATGCTAAAGAAAAATTTTGTTATTTCTAGATTCTAAGCAATTATTTGGCCAAATCACATTATATTAGATAATATTATGAAAAAATATAACAGTTATATATTATTTTATCTTCATATTAAGTCACTATGTGACGTTTATCTTATGTATATTTGTTCCTTTGATGTCAATATTAGGATTTAGAATAAACGAATAACGAGATTAACTTTTGATATATTAGAAAGGTTTAATATTTTTTTTCACAAGTAATATATTATTTCTATTAAATATACCAGCGCAGTGGCAGAACATGTGACTGTTAAGGCAGCGAAAAAACGGAGTGCTCGTTACCCACTTTTGCGCCAAATTTACAAGACACTGTGTGTTGAGCATTGTGGAACTCAACGCCGCGTTTCATCTACCTACAAGAATGCGTAAATTAAATATTCACAATCTACAATTAATTAGACACTGCTGGACAGTGTGAGCCACGACGGTGGATTGAGTAATTTATTTGATATTAAGAATAACCAAAAATATGCTTATTAATTGTGACATAAACGTGTCGAATTTTCAATTCAGATAGATGAAAAATAACACGGTAATTATTTATTTCCCTGAATACAGTTTTAATAATGAACTAGGAAGTGGAATGAATCCAAGGTTGCAAGAGATAAAGTTGGCCATGACATACATCTCTGGCATAATTTTTCTTTGCCACTCAGAACCATGTATTTCTGCCTCAAATGAAAGCTTTGTTTTCGAAAAAGCTCACGAACCAATGAAGCAACGTAATTACAGTTTTACTTTTTCCGTGAAAAACGTTTGAAAGCTCAGAATTGAATAGATTAAGGTACATGTACAGGTATATATGTGTTTTACGTTTTTTTAGGATTATTTATGTATGCTCATAAAAGTAATAACGGTATATACTTATAAATGTCAAATACATATGTATCAATAAGAAAGACAGAAAAAGGTCGAAGTTAACTATCTTAGATCTTTTTTTGTCTTTCTTATCGTACATAGAGGTATCTTACCAATCTTACATCAAAATAAAATCTTGTCGTTCAAAAAAACTCTACTTGTGATATATTGAAAATTACAAAAAAAAAAGATCAAATGAAAAGTAATGAACATTATAAGTATTCATAAATTACATTACGCAAGATATTTTAGCTAAAATATTCTCTTAAAGAACCATTACATGCGAACGTTTTTACAAGGTTGTACCTTGATTAATGATTTTCCACATACGTCGTAAAAAAAACGCTACATTTTTTCACTGCGAGACCAACAAAACTTCATGATAAATTGAGCATTTTCTGCCCAACTTTGCCTAACGAGAAATATTTTTAAAAAAGTAGAGTATATGAAATTCTTAGTTTATTAGAAATTAAGAAAATAAATTATGATTAATAATAACGGCAAATTTAAATAGTAATTGGAAATTCGTAAAAATTTTTATGACTCTTTTTTTTTCGAGATGTGAAGATATATTGGAAAAACTTAATATATTTATTATTATAATGTAAGATAAAGGCAATATGAAATATTTTCCACTAACAGTATCTAAAATTTTACTGATCTTTAATGATACTGTTTTCAAAACCATTACTAGGACATACAGTCTAATAATTACTAAAGAAATGGTTAATGTTCTTGTCATTTAAATAGTATTTTCTATGTATGTACGAGTATATGTACGTCATGCATAAATATTGTTTTCCTGCAATAATTTCCATCGTCTACATCGAGACACTCCCGGCACGCACTATATTGCGCCTCTTGTAATGCATTAACTGCATCGCTATGAAACTTTAATATGGGATGCAGTTTTTGCATACCAGCTTCGTATAGAATTTGTCCCTGAAATTCATTTTGAACATGTATATATATATATATATATAAATCACAATGTATATAATAATGATTATTGCTTAAAAATGTAAAAAATATACAAAATATAAGAAGATATTGTTTTGCTCATTACTTATACAGAGCCCATATACTTTTATTATATTCCGCTATTATAGTTACAAAATCATAGAAACAAGGATATAAAAACAAATAAGTATTGTAAATCAATTTTTTTTTTCTTCAGCTTCGCACTGTATCCCGCACATAGCAGGGTAGGCAGAGGCAACCTCGGTGTTAAGGCACTCCGTTCCCCACTTTCTACCGAATGCTGGAGGCATTGCGTGTTGAGTGGCAGAACTCAATGCCGCGCTTTGCCTCGACACCAGAGCGAAAAAAATGGAAATATAAAAGTAAAGAAATATTTCACTTCTTCGAGTGGGAATCGAACCCACAACCGTCGCATTTACGGGCGGCACCCTTGACCTCTGCGCCACGACGGCCTTAAATCAACATATTTTATAAAATATATTTTTTTCCTTACACACCAAGTAGCGCTATAGCAAAAATTTACAAAATAGCATGTAATTTCATTGCTGTCTAAAGGCTTTGACATCGTCGTTTTCACTCTGCAAAATAATTACTATGAAAAACTTAGAATACGGGTCACCTCAAAGTTGAATCCAAAATTATTAACGGCTGGTTTTTTCTAAAGAGTATATGAATACTGTACTGGGTCAGCGGCCGTGCAAAAAAAAATTGGGTGACTCTTAGTAATTCGCAGGACATAAGTGGCGAATGAAAGTTTTCTAGTACATACATTTATAATTCTTTGACAGAATTTCATATGTTTTCTTTGTCAAATAGAATAATTGCTGTGTTCTAAAGTGTTGTTTATTTGTTTCAGGTACGTGATATTTTAAAAAGCTAAGAAACATTTTGAAATAACAAAATTGAACAGTAAAGAGATTGCCCTTTTTATTACAAGCTTTTATTTAGTTTCGAACCAAGGACAACAGAAGACTCTCTTACCACTCACTCTTGTTTTATGAATCATTTTTGGAATTCTTACGTTACTTATTCTCTCGCATATGAATATCACTTAAAAACTTTCTTCTTTTTCTTCTTTATTCTCAATTTCTCACTATGATAGACCCTCACTAGAACTAGAGAAAGTATATTTTTCGTTTTGTATTTTATGTTTTTGTATTTACGTTCCAGATAATAGATGATACATAACGTATAAGATAATTAAATAATGCTGATTATCTAAATAGACTACAAAACCAATATGATATAAAAATCAATATTTTTAACTACTTAAGAGCCAATATACTGAGAAACTAAATAAATATATTTAAGAATTTTAGCTAATATGAAAATCTTAAACAGATAGCTTTTAATTAATCTTGTAAATTATTATTTATTTATAAATATCATATTCTCAGTCGTAGCTATGAGGGTGTGGGAAACAATGGCGGTCTCACGGGAACCTTCCATCAAATCTACGGTTAATATTAATTTCGGTTACCCTCTTTGATTAAAATGCCACGAAGCAAATGCCAACAAATGTAGATATTTTGAAGGTCATTCGGAAAAAATTATTCATATGAATATGCTCGTTTTACTTTGTTTGCTGTATTCCGCATATCGCTGGGTAGACGGAGGGAACCTGGAGCTAAGTCACTTAATTTTCCACTATCCACTCCACTTTCAAGACATCTAGGAGCAGAACACACCGCCGGGTCTTGTCTTGTTACTATAGTGAGAATATATATTTTTACTGATTGCATATCTCTTGTAAGTTTTCCAAAGAAAAAAGTTTTTAATGGCGTATTACAAACCTACTCTTATATTTCTACTGCATTGTACACTTTGAACCCAAAACCCTGTTAAAGACCAGTCTGGCTACACGACTAAGTATAAACACACCACATAAAACAAACATAGTCCTATAGAAGAGCAAAAGAAACCCTCCCCTCCCCTCCCCTCCTACCCTCGCTCCTTACTCCCCATATTTTGTATGTAAACAATCATCCCTGGCCCCTGCATCAAACGTTTTCTTCTATAACTAAGTACGTTAGGGTGGTTACTACAGACTAGCAAGATTGATACAGATTATAGGAAGATATATATTTTGAATTTTAGTAAAATAGAATAAAGCGTTAAATACTTACTTTGGTTAATTAAATAAAAGTGGCGACTGTTATGGGTTCGCATTCCACTCGATGTAATAATTTATTTTTAATTCCCCGCTCGTAGCCTTTAGTTTATCAATCTACATGCAATATGTCGAGAAATTGGGCGAAAAGTGGGGTACTGCTACAAGCGGGATAGAGCGTGAAGCTATAAAACAAAAAAAATGTGACACCGTCGTGACATGTAAATTCTAAATACGAGCACATGCAGTAGTTGTTGGATGGATGGATAGTCAGGATTCTCAAAATAGAAATATTTTATTTTCGAGAATATCATGATGAATTATTCAATTCAACTTTCATAATTAAAGTCATAATATGCTTGAATAAAATATATAAAAATATATATGTATATTAAATATATAATATGTTTAGCAAACCTAATTTCATGTAAGTGGAAATTGAACGTCTCCGTCTAAATTTGAAGTTCTGGATTTCTTTTCTCAAGAAAATATTTGAATTTAATATATATCTTTTCACAGTGACACTAGTGACTGTATCATACGCAATAAACAAAGAAAATATAAAAAAAATATACAAATTTTGTTTCAATACAAACGTTCTAACTAATCATAATGCACGCGTCCTTATACAAATGAACATTGGTAGATGTTTGGGGCGAAGTGCCGGCTTTTGTCTCCACAATAAAAGAATAACGCTCATTTGGACGAACAATGAAGTGTATTCTCAGGATATTCCACTTATGATTGACATGGTGGATATATTAAGACTTGTAGCTTCTTATTTGGACGTTCTCATCAGAGAGCGTTTTATATTTAAACTAGCTTTTATTTGCGACTTCACCTGCATTGAGTAAAGCAGCACCTATTTACTCTTAACGAGGATGAACAGCACAGCAATATCAACCTTCTTAGTTCAAAGGTCCAACAAATTTTTGAGTAGTCGGGTTTTTAAATAATAATTAAGCAACAGAACTAAAACCCTACTACCGATAATCGCGCTCTGAAAACTATGAAACAAGAAAATATTTTCAGTCGAAATTGACTGCCGTGCCGTGTGGTCGTGTAATTAATACAGACGGAAAGAAATTCTAACACGTGGAAAGAAAGTTTTCAGAGCGTGATTATATGTAGTTATTTATTATAAAGACACTTTTGTTCTGTCAGGCGACTTAAATCCAAGGCCGAGGTCTGCTTTCTGACTCGAGCTACTGTACATTGCACGATGAATATTCTAAATAAATAAACAGCGTATAGCCCACTGGTACTCATTTTCTATACCGCCACATTATGTTTATATAGGTAGAGGTATGTATATAAAAAGATCTTTGACTACTATTAGTCAGGGCGTGGCGCAGCGGTACAGCATCTGGCTGTGAAGGTGCCAGTTGTGGGTTTGATTCCTCTCGCATAAATGAATTATTTAATTTTAATTTCTGTAATAAATTATAATATTGAGTTTTGCCACTTAACTCGTAATATTTTGAAATTTTGCACTTTGAACAGTGTTTTAACACTATCTACCTTCATGAATGGGGCACACAATGAAAAGCAGAAAAACTTACCTCTGTAATAATCTCATTTTCTCAAAACCAGTCACCAATGTATCGATTACCTCATAGCCGTGAATCATAGTTAGATAATATTATCTGTCAATTTCCGGTGTCATTAGCTTATCTAAAATATTTGAAAATTCCCCACAAACATTGTTTCTACTTGCCGTTTTGGTGTATGCAAAAGCTTAATTTGGCTTCCCAGTTTCAATTGAATAGTATTTTTGGATTACGACTTCAGTTCTAATGATACTGAAATTCAAATTGAAAAATATGTGTATTTTTTTTTAAATTACACATAAACAAAAATAAATATTATTGTTAATCTAAAATGGCCGCCAGAACAAAATAGAATATTTTCATTTTTGTACACCCCTGATATAGGCAATAAATGAAAGGGCATGCTTCTTAATTACAACACACCGTAAGAAATCTATAAAGCTTATTTTTACAAAGATATTTTTTAAAAAATATTTTATATTTATTTTAATTTAACGCTACTGTAAATAGCAAGGTATATATAGAGAACCTAGTGTCAAGACACTCCTTTATTCACTTTCGGTCGAAATTCATTGATTTATTCAAACATTTCATGTTTAGTGATAAAAAAACTTAAAATAATTTCTTCCTTTGTATCTCCCAATATTATACGATATTAAAATTTAATTTGACCATGAAGAACATATTACCATATAAAAAATCGACACGAGCCTTATAGGTTGTTAAGTCGAGTGGGGTCGTTCATAACTTGTCGGTTTATATCTAAAGCAACTTTGAAAAGCCGTCGATAGACCGGCCATTGTCATAGAATATTTAAATGGGTCGATATTTTGTGTGACTTTGTAAGAATTTGGGTTTTTGAATCTTTTATGGATTTTGTAACCCGCACGCTGTAACCCGCAAACAACAGGGTAGGCAGGAGGAACCTAGTGTTAAGACATTCCGTTCTCCACTTTGTGCCGAATTCTGGATGCATTGTGTGGCTGGTAGTACGTGAAAAGTGCTAGAACTCAACGCCGCGCTTTGCCTTGACATCGGAGCGAAGATATGGAAATATAAATTTAAATAAATATTTAATTGGCGCAGCGTTGAGTTTCACCATCCAACATGCAATGCCTCTAGAATTCGGCGATACGTGGAAGAACGGAAGAGTCTTAATATGAACGGAGTGTCTTAACACTGGCATCCCAGGTTCCTCTACCCATACTTCAATATGCGGGATACAGGGTGAAGTCTAAAAAATATGACCATCAGCAGCTCTATAAAGCCTATCCAAGCTATTAGCAACTTCCAAGAACACAAAACATAAAAGTAAACTTCTATAATATCGTATCATACGATAGTAGGTGTGATCCTGCCCTCAAATACCTTACGAGTGGTACTTAAACCTAAGTTGCCGATAAACTTAATATTTTTATGTGACAGCGAGGCTGTAAAAACTTCTGATCCCACATTCGTTTGATAATTTCGCAGAAATTCGCAATTTAGACTATGATTATTACTATTAGGTTGAAGATTTTTGTGCGATGACGTTACCAACATTGTCTTGCCCACTAAACTATTTACGATATAAGATATGTTTTCGGTAATAAAGTTTAAATGTTATTGATATAGTTACCGAGAATTTTTTAGGCGGATTTGTTTTATTTATATAATATTGGAATATTACTGGTTTGAGTCTTTCCGAAATTCGTTATTTTATGGAGTAGACAGGAGGCTAACGGTGAGTCAGTTGACCGCTTTTAACCATTAGCCATTGAGGCCATCGCGGCACACTGAGACTATCTGGCTGTGTACACGATATTTGTAACTGGGACAACTTCGTTGGACAGTCACAAATTCTGGAGGCTTTGACGACATCAGAGCGAAACAAAAATACATACTTAAATAAAAATTTCATTTCCTCCAGTGGGGATCGAATCCACAACCACTCCCATTTACTGTATTACACATTTGTGCCCGTACGCCACAACTACATATTTAAATTATTATAGTTCACTTATTCAAATCAACAGCTACCGACTTAAGTCAATTATTATTGTTTTCAAGACATACAATTCTATGTTAGCTTCACGCTACATTCTAATATATATCTAACTATTATTTATAACAAGTAGATATTATAAAAACACAATATTAAAAACGATCCTCTCAAATTAATTGACGAACAATGAGGTACCTCAAAACAAAAACAAACTATGGCACGCTCAGTTGACTAATAACACTGTTCTAAAGTTCTAAAGGGCCATCGGGCCTGAGTGCGGGCGAAATTGAGGGGTACAAAACAAAAGATGTATGGAATCGGAATAAATTATTGCAATTCTCGTACGCATCGAGATGAGAGAGGGAAGCTGACTTTTTATTGCTCCGGCTGTGGTGGTCTCTCTCTCTCTCTGATCTGAAGGGTTATACTTGTTAACTGTTCCGTATTGTGGGAGTGTACACTCCTTCACTTTGCCAGTTGTAGGTACCGAGTCCAACTATTAATAAAGTGGGGAGGTCGATTTCAATTTGTATTTTGTCTGTTTTTATAATTCAGAGAGAAAGTAATGTCAAAACACTCCGTACTGTAATTCCCGTCTAAGTCCGAGATAATGTATGATGTTGCAACTCAACACCTCCCTTTGTTACATCAGAGTGGGGAATGAAAGTAACTGGGAACTTAGTGTTAAGACCTTTCCAGTCGCTAGTCTCCATTGAATTTTGGGGGCACTGCGTGTTGAGTCGCCGAACTCAACTGACTGGCTTTGACTTTTGAAGTAGAGTGCACATGGTGTGGATTATATTTGAATTTTGTTCGTATGTTTGTTCTCAAAAATACGAAAATATGTGAATGAATATTGCTTTCCCCCGAGAGGCAACCAAATCCACAATCATTGCATTTACAGTCATACGCTACCCCGCTAGGCCACAACGGACGCTAAATATAATTAATTTATAAAAATATGGAAAAATATATACTCACAACTCGAAATTTATGATTAACATTATTTACAAAGTATATAAGAATATACATCGAAGAATATCCAATTCGTCTGAACCGAACTCTGATTTAAGATCAAATATCGTATCAGCTAGATAAATAATTACACAGTGAAGTTACGTTAAAAGCTTTGAAGCTGTTTTTCATATGGAAATTTCATTACTTATGAGTTGCACCATCGTGGCTCAATGAGTATATTTACCACGCTACGCCGTACGAAAAGAGGTTCAAAATCGAAGTAGTTTCTGTTTTCATCAATTTTACTGCTGTGACGTGTTCTGATGGTTATGATATTTATAAACATACAAAAATCGATATTAAATTACCAGTTACAAAATTTAAAAACGCCATACCGATCTACTTAAAAATGATTATCTGACTGAAATATAATACATAAAAAGGCAGAAAGTACAAAAAGGTCACAAGGATTTACCACTAGCATATCTCTCTATTTTCTATATAAAAAAAAGAACTATGAAAAATTGAAGCTTCAAGCTTTAGGTACTAATACATCATGCATTACCCAGCATCGCGGCGCAGTCGGTTCCCATTGTGATATTGTGACCTGATTCGGCCTCTATTTATAGCTCGCGACTTTTGACTTACTTTGTTCTTCAATTCTCAGCTTAGATCATTTCGTGGCAGCCTTTCATTTGTATATGGCTAAATATAATTTTATTAGAAATTAACAAGTTTCTCGTGTATTATTTAGTAAAATAAATTTATGTCATTGAGCAATTAAATCTACGCTTTAGATAAATAATGTTTCACTACTTTTCTTATTCTAAATAGGAAAACATTCCAAATAAATTAGATTTTACAATAATATACATCTTCAGTATCGTATACTAGAAATAAATGGATAATATTACAATATCGCATATTTTTATATTTTTTATTTTCACACACATAGCAGGGTAGGAAAAAGGAACCCGAGAACCTGGTGTCAAAACAGTTCGATCCCGTTTAGTCACTTCTGCTCTCCTCTTTCCGCCGAATTTCAGTGGCATTGCGTGTTGAATGGTGGAACTCAACACCACGCTTGCATCGATATCAGACCTAAGAAATAAAAATATTAAATAAATATTCCTCAAGTGGGAATCAAATCGGCAACTCTCGCTTTTAAAGTCACACGCAATTCTGGCCTCAATGGCCTCAATTATAATATCAAAACCATTGAATATAAAGGTTTTATCAAAAGTTGTGCCACACGACCAGCATTCAATATGTCAGCCTGATAACGAATGCGGCCTTTGAGATAACATCACCTCGCAACAATCCCACAGGTTTTAGAGTCCATGTTCAGGACATAACAAATCATTAATAAATCGGCTTCACACAGCAGAGGCAGAGGGAACCTAGTGTTAAGACACTCCGCTCCCCACTTACTGCCAATTCTGGAGGCATTGCGTGTTGAGTTGCAGAACTCAACGCCGACACCAGAGCGAAGAAATCGAAATATAAACGTAAATAAATATGTCACTTCCCCGAGCAGGGATCGAACTCTCAACAAGTGTTGCTGAGATTAAAGCCTCTTGACAGACAGACATCTGTCTATCACAGACACACAGATAGATGGACGTAAGGCCTCACAATAAATCCACCATTATTCTTAAAATAAATCTATTCATGGCGTTAACACAATTTTTCCTTTGTCTATGAATACATAATATAAATAGAATGATTGATCGCGTACACTGTGCGAAACTATAAGAGCAATTACTTATTAATTAAGCGTATCGGAAATGGCTGATCAGCCGTCTTTAATTGGGTTATAAATCATTCTTTGAGAGCCAATCTGGTACTTCCACACTTGCTGCTGTTTTCGGTACGTTGGACTAGTTGTACTATATTCATGAACAGGACAAGATAATTCACTACTTATAGCCTTAAGGCTGATATACACAGAGTTATAAATATAGTTAGCATGATATTACATTAAAAAATAATCACGTATACAGCTTCACTAGAATTTCGAGTCTAATAATCT
>JBAIZZ010000283.1:649315-673307 GCA_037355905.1 Heliconius aoede
AAGCGAGGTCCGCTTACGTACTTGTATATATCACACGGGACTCGCTTCTCCGCTCCGGGCGCTATCTCGCCCGTAATCACTTTGAACAACCGAGTGGCCCGCGATTAGAATCTTAAGCCCCCCGTAAATTTTATATTCCGTAGGGCCATTATAATGGAATAACCTCCGCAACTTTGAGGGCAAAAAATGTACACGAATAATTTGATCATGCCAGGGTATGTCTCCCCCTGATGCTGTTGATTGCGAAATTTCAATCAAACTCGTAAATGGTATACAGTATCGTATCGACATTCGGGACTACTTTTTGGGGTTGCAGCAGGATGCATGTGCGTCACTTGTATTGAATTGGACTGCATCGCGAAGTCCGAAGGGTTATATTTGACTGGCGAACGATAATGGTGGAAAAGCGCAGTTTGGAGAAGTCTATAGCAAATGACACAGATTTATTTGTCCGATTTAAATGGCAATTGTGCCCAGCTTGGATATATATTCAACACAGTTCAACACAGGCGACGCGACGCCAGCACTAATTACGGAGGGATGAAAGGGCTCGAGCCAAAAGGCGACCATTTGAATCGAAATGCATCTTAACGTATTACAAATTCAACTCAAGCAAATTTTGGCTGTTGCTATAAAATATTTCGTCAAAAATATGACCCCTTTAATTAATTGCTCGCTCGCATTCCCGCTGTGAACACGAGAGCTTGAACAATAACGCAACTTTAATTTGACTTGAAATAGTGCTCCCTTGTAATATATTTATTAAAATTATCTCGTTAGGGGGTCAAAGAACACGTTACTATCTATATTTCGCCATCGAGCTTCTGATGAGTTATCATGTACTTTAGTTTAAGACTCAAATTTCATCAAGAAAGTGATTGATAAAGTAATATCGACCTTCACCCGTAGGCAGAACTTTGGGAATTGCGAAATTTGTATCAAAAATATAATTCATGTATCTAGAATAATATTTAGCAGCTAATTATCGACCTAAGATTCTTAAATTTAAGGTAGATTTTTCATTGTTAGCAAATTCACCACATAAGTCGTTTTGCGTGATCAGCGTGAACGGCACGTGTTTGCGCGTGTCTGAGCGTGCCGCTAGCTCCCCGCTGCTACCCGCACTCGTTGTTACACGGAGAACTGTGCCGTCCTGTAATTACACACAAATTAGACAAGATTTATTGAGGGGTGGAACACCTTGGCAACTATAGAAGGTACTAATAACGGTTGGCCAGTTCCGATATTGCGATTAATTCGCAAGGATAATTTCTTGAGAACGTTAGACGAATAAATCAACGTGATATTAAAATCTGGAGTGGCACGTCGCTGGTGTTTCACACTTTGGCTTTATGAAATTCTACTCGGAAACTATTTGTAAAGATTACTCGCTACCGCTGAATGGCCTATCGTGATATTAAAAAATAAAATAAATAAACCAGCTTCACGCTGTATCCCGCACACAGCAGGGTAGGCAGAGGGAACCTCGTTTTAAGACACTCCGTTCGCCACTTTTAACGAAATTCTGGAGGCATTACGTGTTGAGTGGCAGAATTTAGCGAATTTATTTAGCGAAGAAATTAAAATGTAAATGTAAATTAATAATTCACTTCCTCGCGTGGGGATCAAACCCATAACCGTCACGTTAGAGTGACACCCTTGTACCGCTGCATCGCCGCGGCATGGTAATATTAGTTTTCACTAGTTTTGATTAGGCTATTTTATTGTTAGTATGAGACCGTCGTGGTGCTGGGGCACAAGTGCGATTGTAAGCTTTAAACTGTAATTTTGGTGTCAGTTCGATTCTCATTCGAGGGAGTAAAATATTAAATATTTTCATATCCTAGTTCTCCTAACATAGCAAAGCAAAAGCAGAAAGAACCCGCGAAGCGGGGGCGCGGGCGAGTTCAACCACTTAACACAATGTCTCAATAATTTGGCGGAAAATGGGGTACAGAAATATAATAATTGGGAACGGAGTGTCTTAACACTATGTTTCCAGATATTCTCTGCCTATCCTGCTGTGTACAGGATAAAACATGTAATTGATAATTAGTATATTAGATTCTCCAACGGGAGTGACACATCATATGTTACTCCAAGGTACGTGAAGGTTTTAAAATTATTTCCTTAGGATTAATTGTATTTATGACATATTATGTTCTAAGAAATAATAATTGAGATAATATATACTTCTAATAAATGATACAATCTCGAGGTTCCCAGATTTCAACAGCGCACGCGCGTAATAATATTTTGATGAAATCAGTTTGATCGACTAATATACTAGTATATGTCTTTGTGAGAACTTTAATGTAAAGCACAACTAGCTAAAATAAGAAAAGAGAGATTTTTTTCGATATGAAATGTAAATTGGAGTTTGAGGCCATCGTGATGTAAGGGAACAAGCATGTGACTTGTAATGCCACAGGTTCTGAGCTCGATTCCCACTCGAGGAAATTTAATATTTAATATTTCCATGTTCTCACTTTGGTAACGAAGCAAAGCGAGGTAAAGAGTGTAAGAAAAATCTAGAAACACTTGTTTTATATACTTAGCTAATAAATATAGCGATGTTGAGTCTTCCACTTCACATGAAATTTCTTGAAAATGTGTGCGGGAAAAAGCATTTACATACTACATACATACATACATGAAGCTAAACGTCTCTAATACTTCGTCGTTATCATTATCGTATATTATTTATCAAACTACTAAAACAAACAAATAGTTAAAAATGAAATTTATAACAGTAATAAAAAGTGGGGTGGTCTGTTTCGTTTCTCAGTATATTTTTATTGGAATAGTAGACGAAGTGCCCATAAAATAATTTTTACTTAGTAATACAGAATTTCCATTGATTTTACCTTATTTTTACTTATTACTTTTTGATTCAATGACTTAAACTTTTAAATACAACACAATACAGAAACGCATTACAAAGCCATTGATTAACTCGAACGTCGTAGTGGACACGACTTCGCTTCACAAAAGGTGAACATTTAGTAAATAATAATGACTTTTACTCCGTCCTTTCATATTTTTATTGCGTGTTTATTGGCCATTGGAGGAGGTTTTGCACCGGGACCGCGTTCCTTGCTGGCAGTAAAAATGATTCATCTCTCGACGTACGCATTACTTGGGATGCTGGGATCCTCTTTATTTAATGACCCTGAACGGTGATGGGGTTTGACGTTTCTATTGTGAGTTTAGCTCTTCTCGTCATTATCTTTTAGAGTTAGGATTGGGACTAGGGGAAAATCTAGTGTTTTTTTCGAGGCAATTCTTAAATGAATAATTAGCGCTATCTACCTAGCCACTAAAATTCCGAGATGTAATTTCGTTGTACAATTTTCACTAATTTCAATTAATTTTTAGTATATTGAAGGTATGTGAAGGCAACGTCTTACTTTATCTACCTAAAACCGATAATTTTCAATGATATTAACAATATAAGTAAAATTGAATTCGTTACCGTCGACTTACAAATAGAAAATTTCCAATTATACTATAATAATGATTGTTGAAAAATGAAAATATATAAAATTTTCTATTGAATTTCAACGTGGAATCTTTGTATTTTTTGTAGTAGAAACATCATCCTGGTGAACAAAGTAGCAGAAGTATACCACAGACAGCAACAACAGTTATTATTTAAGTCCAGACTTAAGAAAATGAAACGTCTTAAAACAATACGGATTATGCCAACGGTCTCTACCTGGCTGACTCCCCCAAGGAAATAAAAAGTTATCAGCGAACTTTGTACCCTGTTATCTTCAGCAAGTAAACAGTTTTTATTTTATGGCCACCCTCGATTTTACTGCGGCATCCAGGTTTCGGATCTAAAAGTGCTGGGATTTAGTTTTTTAACTATTCTGTAGAATTTGCAAGATTTCGTCGCGACGTAAAAACTATATTTTATTTTAGGTTCACAGGTTTTGAAATTATTTATTTAACACATATTTTTTTCTGAACATTTTAGTAGTTTTATAAAAATTACTAAAATGAAAATGATATGAATAT
Source organism: Heliconius aoede (assembly GCA_037355905.1). NCBI lineage: Eukaryota > Metazoa > Arthropoda > Insecta > Lepidoptera > Nymphalidae > Heliconius > Heliconius aoede. Next base: position 653,339 of record JBAIZZ010000283.1, read on the forward strand.
TTACAAAAAAAAATTCAAATTAAGTACTTCTTTAAAGTAATATAAAATCCATAATAATATATAATATTACACTATAATATAACACATATTATTATTAATTCTGATATATATTTTAACCTATAGTATAATCATGAAGTGAAATTGCATTTATCCCAAATTATTACTGTTTTAGCTACAAGCCTTACTCCACAAATTGCCAGTAAGACAGAGAGAAGCTAATGTTAAAGCTCTCCATTTCTTAATTTATTGGTTATTTAAAAAAAATCTAGTTGAAAATATAACGGAAACAGACAGTAAGCATCTTGCTTTCACAATATAATATCTGCTAAGATGATTTTAAATAAAACTTCTCATACCTAGTTCGCTCTCAAGATGCCACTCAACGTGTCAGCGATGTTTTCTAAGCACTAAGCTCGAGGTTTTTTTTTTTTTTTTTATGGGAGAGGACAAGGCAAACGAGCGTTCGGGTCACCTGATGGTAAGTGATCACCGCCGCCCACGACCCCATGCAACACTAGAGGAGCCACAGGTGCGTTGCCAGCCTTTAAGGTGAAGATGAAGGGCACCGGGGCCCGGCATTACCTAATGCGAAACGCAGTGGCAAGGGCCACTACTTCACGCCGGTTTTAAATGCCGGGGGTGGTATTAAATCCGGTCGAGTCTGCCCATGCGTGTTGCCATTACTGGCGACGTGACTCTTCCACACGTACTTTAGTCGCCTCTTACGACACCGACAGTACCAGGGTGATCCTATTCTAAGCCGGGACCACACGGCTAAAACTTAACTTAATACATCTGAATGTACTGGAAACTAGACTATTGTAAGCATTTTTTTATTTTAATATTTTTTTTTCAGCTTCATGCTGTATCCCGCACACAGCAGGGTAGGCAGAGGGAACCTCGGTGTTAAGACACTCCGTTCCCCACTTTTTACCGAAGACTGGAGGCATTGCGTGTTGAGTGGCAGAACTCAACGTTGCGCTTTGCCTCGACACCAGAGCGAAGAAAAATGGAAATATAAACGTAAAGAAATATTTCACTTCTTCGAGTGAGAATCGAACCCACAACCGTCATGTTTACGGGCGGCACCCTTGTGCCACTGCGTTTTTGTATGTATTGTTTATGTATTGTTTTACTAAATGCATTTTTTTTCTTAATAATCACCTCGTTCTTTTCTTATTGGGTAGTCAACTAGATACTAGAAAATAAACTTCTTTTTTTTAATTTAAAGACATAGCGTAGTTAGTGAAGGAGTACGAAATCTTCTTTCTGATTACGAAATAAATATATTTCAATATTAGCATTACTCCGAATATTGATTGAACCCAGCACCAACATATACAACAAAGCCCTATCCAAGTGCACCAATTGTGACACGAGCAACTACTTCATTTTCATACCCATTTTATCCAAGATCGAAGAAAGTATATAAAAATTTTGAACGTAGCGGTAATTGAACTCACGCTTTTTGGAAATAGTTCAAGCGCTCTGACCACTAAGCCATACGTTCAGAGCAAACAGGCATGTGCTCAGAGCGCTAGGACGGTTTCTACGAGACACAAGTTTACATCCTGATATGTTCAAATATTTATAATTTTCTAAACAAATATTTTTCTTCATTAAGTCTAAAAGAATACTTCAAAAATTGGTAAGAAATCTAGCTTAACCCTATTCCCCCGTATTATTAGTAACTAAAAAGTATGATTCAACTTTGAAAGTCTTAAAATTTTATTTTATTTTTATTAGATCCTTTAGTCTGTATACTTTAAACGTTAGTCCAGTATATTTCTAATTTATTCAAAGAGTTTAAAATTGAGTTTTTGTTTGAAACTTTTTAAGAGTTATCCGCAGACAGGCTGCCAAGTTCCATACCATACGTGGGTGGATAAAATGTTCCATGACTAAGAAAAATTTTATGCACTTATCGTAATTTATGCTTAGATTCAAAGAAAGACAGGAAGTTTGTGATCATTTGTATGCCTACTAGTTCTACCTTTATTTGTGAGAAACAAAAAACAAATTCACCAATCACTACTTACTAAACAATCTTATTTTAATAGTATCTCTACTTCTGTGTAAGCGTAGCATACCAAAATAAAACAAAAAACCGGTCAAATGCAAGTTAGATTCAGGTATCAAGGGCTCTTGTATCAAGTTTTTACCTTTTTTCAGCTTCACGCTTTATCCCACACTTCTCATAGTAGGCAGACGGACCCTGGGCACCTACTGTTGAGACACTATGTTCCTATAAATCATTTTTATTCTCCACTTTTCACTGACTTCTGGAGGCATTGCGTTTTGAGTGTCGGAACTTCACTCCACGCCGCGCTTTTCCTCGTCATCAGAGCGACGATATGAAAATATTTAATATTCCCTCGAGTAGGAATCACAGGCTATTGCACTTACAGTCGCACGCTTATGCCCTTGCTTGTCCAATTTTATAATAAGCATTAGAAAATACCGTATATTATTAATTTGGATATGTTGGGAATTTATTATAAGATGCAGTAATATTAAGGCATAAACTCTCCGTATTATATGTTTATATTGTCATAGAAGCTTATTTTTTTTTGGTTTTATAAGGGAGCGTAAATATGGATATTTGATACACGATATTGGCAGACAGACTTACAACAAAGTGATAGAATAATTTACAGTATTTTTTTCCGATATTGAACCATATAAGTAGGTATAAAAGTTGAGGTCTCGAAAGTGTGGAATGGAATGTGTCATATTTCAGTCAGTAGGTTCCTGTCCACCCTGTTACAGGATAACGGAGAAAGTTTGAAACTAAAAAAATAATAATATATATAATATTAATTAAAATTATCTATACTCTATAATTTTAAATTAAAAATAAAATCAACGTCACGCTGTATCCCGCACACAGAGGGAACCTAGTGTTAAAACACTCCGATCCCCACTATACTCTATAGCATTACATATATTAATAATATATAACATTGTATGAAGAGTGACTCAATTTGTTAAAATCATATAACTAACATCCGTTGTAATATCAAAAGATAACCAATATTCATTGTTCGTCAAATCCATCTGTTAATTATGTTCCAATAATATTGTTTCCTCTAAAATATTGACGTCGACGATCACTTGTCACTTGCCAATCGATAAATATCTAACTGTAACCATCTCAAGGATGGTTGCGGGTTGGATCCCCATTTGGGGGAATAGTTACAAAATTTTCCTTTTAGCATAAAGTGTCTGGAAAATAGGGCTTAATTAAGTAAACAAAGCGTCTTGACATTTGATTCCGTCTATTTACCGTTATTTACGGGATACAGCGTGAAGCTGAAAAAAGATTGGCCACCTAACGATGTGTCAAAAGTAAATTAATTATAAAACGGAATATCCTAACACGAGATTCCTTCTGTCTAATTTACTGTGAGCGCAATTCCCATACACATAAAATAGATTTCTCAAGTATTGCATGTCAAATTCACATAATATACCCCTATCTCAAAGTAACCCTTCAATATCTTATCATTTATTGGTTTTTGCCCTGTGATTTACTTTTATAGATTTAAAAGTTAGGGGTACAGTCTTGTTTAAAAACTAAAAGTTGAAAAAAAATGGTAAATTTCAGATATTACGCGCTGCGCTTAACTATCAAATTGAAGAAATTAAAATAGATTTATTATAATCATTCCTTCGAGTGGATCGAACCCACAACCTCCGTCTTACTATATTAGCTTTTGTAGTACCTAAATCAAGAGCGGTGATGAGCGGTAAGAGTGGTGAATGAGTTCTAAATACGTAATGCCTCAAAAATTAGGTGGCTTGTCGGGGAATAGAATGTCCTCACACATAGTTTTTCGGATTGTGCTATATGCATGTAACAATATGGAGCTAAAAAAAAGGTAAATAATAATGAAGTCTCCAGGGAACGGCCGAGGTTGGGCTATCCGGATCACCCTATACATCAATTGAGGTAAAATACTAAATCAATTGATTAATTCTGTGACCTCTACTGTTATACAGGGTGTTATATAAGTTGAAGGAAGTAATGTTGATAATAATCATAAGTATAGAATTTAAATATGTACAGACATATCTTTTTTCCGTATATAAGGTAAAAGGTGTGTTAAGTGACGGAATTCAACGCCGCGCCGTGCTCCGTACGTATACTCAAAGCTCCGGCTACGGTAGTCAATCGTAAAGAATCAAAACTTTCTATTTATTAACTACATTAATAGAATAGAAGATGAAAATCTTCAAAAACTGTGAAAACAATAGTTTTCTCAGTGTAATATAAAAAAAGTCTCAGAGTTATCTCTCTCGTAGCGTCGCAGGTAGGTTCAATCTTGTCGGGGGACATTATTCCTCCTTATCGCCACTCTACTCGCCCCTAATAAAACCCACCCTTAATGCCGAGGGTTGTTCAAACTATTTCAAATTTAATAAAGGCTACTTTAAATTTTAAATATAAACAAGATACAAGTGCAAAACGTATTTGTTTTTGAGATAAAGTTATAAAGTTTTATTTAATTACAATTTCTATATAATATATAGAAGTTATTGATATTAGTTACATTATTATTTTCGTCATTTTCTTTTTCAATAGAAACATGTTATGGTCGAGAAACATAAATGGGAATAGAAATTGTCATTGTAAAGTGTAATATGTAATTGACGCCGGCTTATAAGAGAAATTCATAATTTTCATTTTTTCATGCTACTAAAATACCCTAATGTATAAAGTTAGCAAAAGGATTTCACCTATCTCACATACTAAACGGAACTAAATGTTCCAAACTTAATGAATAAATCAATAATTTGTGTCGATTGTAAAATTTTGCACCCCACTGTAGATACGTTCAGCTGACTCACTCGTAGTTGGGTAATGAATGGAGTACTATATTAATAGATATATGGATGTTATAGAATTAAATATATTTCTCTCTGTCGATTTTTTATCCCTTTTCTTATAGCAGGCAGAAAGAACCTAGTGTTAAGGCACTCCAATCTCTGCTTTTCGAATTCAACTCTGGTTTTTTTTTTTAATTTAGATTTTATCCCTTTATGTCACACTAATATATGTAGCTAAGAAATACTGCACACATACGCATAATATCTCAAAAAATTCGGCAGACATGGCTGGTCGTGGCGCAGTGGTACAAATTGTGCTGCACAATCGACTGGTTGCGGGTTCGATTCCCACTCGAGGAAAGAAAATATTTATTTATGTTTTCATTTCTTCGCTCTGGTGAAGTCAGCCGTGTGGTCCCGGCTTAGAATAGGATCACCCTGGTACTGTCGGTGTCGTAAGAGGCGACTAAAGTACGTGTAGTAGAGTCACGTCGCCAGTAATGGCAACACGCATGGTCAGACTCGACCGGATTTAATACCACCCCCGGCATTTAAAACCGGCGTGAAGTAGTGGCCCTTGCCACTGCGTTTCGCATTAGGTAATGCCGGGCCCCGGTGCCCTTCATCTCCACCTTAAAGGCTGGCAACGCTCCTGTGGCTCCTCTAGTGTTGCATGGGGTCGTGGGCGGCGGTGATCACTTACCATCAGGTGACCCGAACGCTCGTTTGCCTTTTCCTCTCCCATAAAAAAAAAAAAAAAGACAGTGGAAAACAGAGTAGTTTAACACCAAGTTCAATGTCCACCTTATATGTCCACGCTATATGCGGGATACAGCGTGAAGCTGTGTAAAAGTAATATAATAACTGTAAGGTAAAGCCAGGTCCCACAACTAGTTATACGCTCGAATCAAGAATGCATTGTTTATCACAAGTTCAAATGTTATCTGTGAAAACGGAACACGTAGATCGAGCGACCGTATAACAATGGCGCTTGTGCTATTGTCTTAGTGTACACATTTTATAATTATTATTAAGAATTTTGAGGCCATTGTAACGCAGTTGAAGGTGTAGGTTCAAATCTACATATAACAGTTTTATTTTTCTGCTTTACCGGGAGACGGTTTGAACTAAGTGTTAAGACACTTCGATTTTAAAGAACCACTAAATTTTCATGTTTTTCTTACCAAGCAAAGTAATAAAAATAGTTCAATCCCCCGAATAAACTTCGAACCCACAACCATCGTTTTTACAGTTAGAAGTTGTCCCTCTGCACCCCGGTGGCCTCAAATACTTACGAATTACAAAAAAAAGGGATATTTTACAGTAATCCCTTAGTTATTTCTCATTACTTTAACTTTAAAAGAAAAGTGTGATAAAACAAAGGGAAGAAAGAAGCCTTGCAATCATTAAACCAGGACAATTGTGAACCTTCATTATGAGAGTGTCTTCTCATCTCTAGGTCTAGACTGTGGAGAATTTACCCTTATAAAAAAATATTCGTTAACTTTTTTTATTTTCTAACACTTTTAATAAGGGAACAGAGTGTATTAACACTAGGTACGTTCTGCTTATACGGGAGTGAGATGCAATAAGTTGTAGTAAGATTGAAATGACAACTTCATTGCCCGCAGTACTTGAAACATGACTAATGTAGGTTCCAATTCCTCTATGATTGATGACTTCAAATTAAAAAAAGGTTAAATACAAGTTTATTTATATTATACAGAAGTATTATCTCATACTTAATATAAGTATTATCTAAAGAAGTATTTTAATACACTTATTTATTAAAAGATTTTTTTAAACACCCACACACCCACAATAATTCAGTATTTGGCCTTTTGAGTAGGTTTTTTCTTTCTCAATTTATATAGATAATTTAAAAATAATTTTAAATATAATTTTAGAAACAACAAAATTCAAAACGATAAATTTCAAAATGTAACTAACAGAGTGACTGCACTGCGTGTTCCGGGTCGAGAGCTTGAACTTGGCAGTGTAAGCGTGAAGTCGTAAGTTTTACAATTTAGGTCGATATGTGTTCAAAACTAAAAGAGACTGGAGCTTAATCGGCACTGCACTGGCTACTGAATTTAGTTGAGCTTTCCAACGACTACCTCCTCAAAACTACTCATGAAACTGTTATTGAAAGATCATTCGTGAAAATGTCAAAATACCGCATAAACAAACCTTTATATAAAAATGCAATAAAGCAAGGTGAACGGAGTGTTTTAACATTAGATTGCTTCTGTCTGCCCTGCTGTATAAAATATTGTTTAGTGGGAAAAGAACCCATAACTATTCATTCCGTTTTAAATACTATTAAAAACATCTCAATAACCAGATGAAACCAATGAACAAACCACTCACTAATGTTGTATAAATTATTTATATATTATAATATTATCATGTAAAGTTAAAAAAAAGCCTTTACGAAGAATAACTATAACAATTGTCGGAACACACAAACAGGCAAAAACAATTTAAATGTGCTTTTGTACCGGACACTGACGCCCCACGCGGTGCGTGTGATAAGTGATGTTGTAGTCGTATGAAACAGGCTTATTTAAGAAATACCCTCATCGAAACAATGAATTACCTACAATTTTAATATTAATAAGCTTGCAGAACATATTAATAAATACTCATATTGCAATCTTATGTACATCAAAGAATTTTAAAAGATTAATTTTATTTTCGCTTTCTTCCCAAATGACCGACTGAATTAATATGTAATTCCTATTAGGCTCGAACCAATATAACTAATATTAGATGGCATGTATATTCAAAATTTTTATTAATTTTAACAAAGGCCGTACAAAATACTCGATCTAACAACAATTATCTAACTTTAATTATCACCAGTAACACACTAAGTTATCGAATGGCCGAGCCGCCCACACAAACACATGTTGCATACATCTGAATGCACTCACACATCTCGGCCGATGTTGTTAACGTATAACGTCATACTTTACTATAGAATAATCTCAAAAAATAAAATACGGAACATTTAAAATAAAACTAACAACTGTAAGAATAAAAGTCACTTTTGTATGGAAATTTGAGATAAAAATGTTATTGTTCGAAATAATATTGTTATTAATCACCGCGGACAGCGCGTAATGTGTTCATTATTCGTTACAAGGACTGTTGTAAATGGTAGGAATATTAAATAAGGATAGGCTTTATGTTCTAAAGGGACAAGGATGGGACATGACTACACGCAACGCTACATATAGAAGAAATAGTGATAAATCACTGTGTGTTTTGATTTCTTTATTTTTATAGTTCACGTATTTTTGTAATTAATAAGAAAATAGATGAAATAATTCTAATGTATTCAATTTACGTATATCTATATTATTTCTTATATTAATTTAGCTTTACCACTCAACTGAAAATATCTCGAAAATTCGGTGAAAAGTGGATAACGGAGAGTCTATATTCTATCTATATATCTATCCTGCTATAACAGGTAGACATCTAGAATCGGCAAAATGAATAATATACATACTATATACGTAATAAAAAATAAATTATTCACAATTACCGACAATAAAAAGCTGGCGGACCTTTAGCGTGCAGAATTGATTAAATTGTAGGTTTTAGATTCATTTCCAATTTGCATTGAATGTACAGACCTTGGGATTCTTGGAACGACACCGTTCTGCATTTACAAATGTATACTTATACGTACAATACATGCGTATTGCTGCCTTTCATTGTAGGAAATTATGACTCAAGTTGTGAAGATGTCCGTCAAACCTTCAATTATTGATACCGTATTCAGATAGGCTATTAAATTGAAAGTTTTTACGTTTTTATGAATATTTACATAATTTTTACATGAAATCTACGAAATTTATTTATTTATTTTCATTTTTGTTAGGTACCACGCTGTATAACGCATACAAATGGTAGTTAAGTAGTGGGGGAAAATAATTAATTCCCCCAGTTCCATTGTTTTTTACTCTTATTGACTCATTTAATAAAAAAATACTTATATAATAATATGGACTAGAGCTACGGCTTTACATTATTTTTTAAATAAATCTTGATATCAAGGTCATTTATAAGTGATATACAATGATACATACATATGTAAATCCATACATAATAATAATGTGAATACGTCAAACAAACAAGCGTCCTTTATATTAGCAGAGTTGACGCGGTCAGGTAGCGATGGAAACCGACAGTTTGCTTAGGACTCTTATTAATAAAGCCCTTAAGGCAATTTACACTATAATATGTTACGATAACTTATGGTTGTTCGTGGACGAAAACCAGTCCTGCGAGTGGGAATCTAACCCACAACAGTAGTGTTTACGGTCAGATGCTTTGCTGCAACGACACACAGCAGGGTAGGCAGAGGGAACATATTGTTAAAACACTCCGTTGTCTGAATTCTGAAATAATGATGAGTGTTGAGTGGAACTCAGTGTCGAGCTATTTGCTTCGACACCAGAGCGAAGAAATTAAAATATAAATTTAAATAAATAATTTATTTTCCCGAGTGGGGGCTGAACCCACAACCAGTCACGTTCACAGTCACACTTTGTGCCCCTGTGCCACAACTGGCCTTGACAACTAAAATGTACAAAATAAATTTAATATATAAGCGATAATATTATTTTTTTAATACCAACATATAATTCTTTCTAGGTTAGTAGTAGTAGTAGTAGTAGTAACTAACTACCTAGAAGTTTTTTGGCAACTTTGTAAGCAACGAGTTCTAAAAACCCAAAAATCCTTTATAAACGAAAAGGCACGTTAAAACACAACAGGCTGACCCACTTGGACGCGACTCCAGTACTCACAAATTGAATAGTTGGGTTACGATATGAAGTATCATTCATAATGAATGGAATATTTTATATAAAAGGAATCATTTTTAGGTTTACATTTAAAACTATATTGTATGTTGAAATAAATAATCACAAATGAAAAGAATAATACTGTGTTTAGCTATTCTATAATATTAGGATAAGGTTATAAAAAAGAGGTCCTCGTCGCACATTATGTGACAACGATGATTATGGATTCGATTATCGACGCGCGCGCTCCACTCGCTCGAGCCACGCGATTATTTATTTGTTCTAATAGAAATATAATTTTTAAGACTGAATAAAAAACTAAAGTTTCATCCAATTCAATAACGCTTTAAAAATATTTGTTATTTATTTAAAAATATTGTAGAACAAAATAATTTAACTTAAATTGAAATAACTGCTATATTTATGAACCGATTTGAATAAAATCAAGACTAAATGTTAAACGGGATTTTGTCAAAGTTATTTCTGATAAAAAAAGTACACAAACTCACAGACAAATAGAAAAAAAACATTTTATTGAACCACTATTATATTGAAATCTAATAGAATCTAAACGAAATGCCCCCACCAATAGATTTTCTTGTATAATTTAATACATCTATTCATGTACAGATTTGGAAATTGAAGAATAGTGTCTTGACACTACATTCTACCAACTACACCACTAGCGAAATACAGTGAAGTTTTTATATATATAAGAATCTATTTATTAATTTTCTGAGCATTATTATGCAAAGTGTAATAATATGTGTAAGGATGTCCTCGCTCAGCCGCTGGTCGGAAGTACGATTTCCGTGCGATATAAATATTTGAATTACTTTACCTATATAGGAATTTATTTTCTCTTGTAAAACATTTTTAAAAATTATTACATAAAAAAATAAATTACAACTAAGTTTTTTACAATTTTGAAATGACTGTAAATCGACTGGTTGTGGGTTCGATACCTCCAGAATTGGGAAATTTAGGAACGGAGTGTCTTAACACTATGTGTCCTCTGCCTAACCAGGTGTGTTCGGAACACAGCGTGGAGCTGATTTAAAACATTAATTTTTCATTAGGATTCGACTTCAAAACTATCATATTATTTGATTACACAACTACACTAGACTCGCCAACTACCCGACGTTTTCGCTTACAAGCAAAGTTAACTTTTGGCGTCGATTAATTGGCAGCTAACTTTCAAACTCATTGACGTTTCTTAACTACACCAAATCAATTTGTAAAAAATTCTGGTAATAATTGATGGAGTTTAGATTTGAAGTGATTTTGAAAATGCAAAATAAAACTAACTACCTCCTGCGATTACAGTTTCTAGTGTAGTTGACTTAAGTTCAAGAGCTTGCGAGTTGAGTATGCCTTAACACTAGGCTTCTTCTACCTACGCTTGTACACGAGATAAAGCGTGAAAGTATCTATAGATTAATTACGAAATCTCCCGCTTTTATCTCTCCATCTCTCCATCAAAAATGATAATATCTACGAATATAAACGTTAGACTTTAAAATAAGCGATTGTCGATCGTCAAATTACAAAAACAATGCTCGGGTCATCCGATATCCAATATTCGGTTATCGTTATCATATATATTTATATGAATACTGGATGTGGCATGTGAAATAAATACTAAAGGGTTAATTGTAGTATTTTTTAAATTATATTATTTCTGAATTGGAGGGTAGGCAGAGAATGTATCTGTGCTCGCAAATATAACTCTTAAACTGTATTATTTGGCTATATAAAAAACTTACCCTAATGTGCTATAATATAAAATCTTATAAAAATCATAAAACAATTATTTTATTATTTAGCTTGTGATTTCCGCGATAGCAGCGTATACGGAACCTAGTAATAAATAAAACTTAAAACACTCGGTCGCCCACCGTTGACCAATTTATCAAATAAGTTAATTAAAAATTATTTTTTAAATAATAGCGATTCCAGTAAACATAATTCAATATCAAGATATTAATAACCATGTCATTCCAAGTTTATTGGTATGCGAGCAGAGTTCGATTGATACACGGAACGTCTACAGACCGCATAAAAACTGTAAACTCCTCAATACAAGCTAATTTCAATGCTATCACTATGTTTTTAAAGTTAAATCTCAAGCAACAATGCCCTGGACATCCTTCATTAATACTTACGTATTGTTTACATTGTAGGATACTTTCTCTTTGATAAAATCCGTCAGCTGAATCTCTAAGACAATAGATAGATAGATGGTTATCTTTGTAAGCATAATGTGAGAGTACAGTTCTTATCTTGTATCGGGAACGAGGTATATGATATGAAATTGTACAAAAAGTTTTTTTAAAAATTTTTTTTTATTATATTGAATTTAAATTATAATATTCAAAAGTCCGTATTAAAGATTAGGCCTTTTTAGAAAACGTATTGGTGAAGCGCAACTTGGGCCCGTTGGTAACTGTCCAAGCGTTACCAAGCTTTATGACTTTTTTTATTTAGTGGCAATTTTCTTTTTTTAAGTGTATTATATATTTCTCACAAGGGACATTGATATGGGAATAAGCAAAGCAAACCTTACAAAGACTCAAAACAAATATTAAAATAGATAACTATATGTACTTTCCAATACCATTTGCTATATGAATCAAATTAGATTTGAACCCCAAGACATATAACTAAAGAGATTGCCACAGCACTGCAGTACTAGCAGTCACTAATATTTAAACTACCCAACGCTGTAGACTATACTCGTACACCTGCTATGCCCATATATCCAGAGCGCCATTCCGAAGCTCCTGACAACAGACTTCGCTAATAAAACGCGTCGTAAATTTCACATGAATACTTGAGCCTTATGTTCGTTTTAATTAACGCCCAACTCTTCCACTAATCTCCAGTTAAGTTTATCTAAAAACAATAAATTAAAGTCTAACGGGCCACATTGCTTAACCCTAAACTGCCCCACCTATTTCAGCTCACCACTCCACCCCTCATGAGAGCACTGGCCCGCCCACCGCAACCACGTTAAGATACAGAAAACAAAGACAAACTTTACAGTCTGTCATTGTTTCAGTATTTTCGTTAATTGTTTTTCCGTGTATCGTTATCGGGGTCGACGTAATCTGACGTTGGCTTAATCGAATCTTCATAAGTCCTGGGGTACATAGATGATAACAGACTCCCGAGGGTTGAGTAACGGCGAGTCTGCAACTCGTCTGTGGAGATATATTATACGACCAACAATTACAAAGTTAGCTGCAATTGGTTAGGCGTAATTAGATTTCTAAGTATAAACAGTTAATAACAATTATTTTAACTATATTTTGATTAATAATTATTTAAGTATTACTGACTTATTATCATTATATTATCATCTGAATTATACAATAATTCACAGGAAATGAGTGTAATGCACTCGTCGAACGCGGAATGCTGATAGGATAGGTAAGGGTGACACATCTAAACATAATTATGACCGATAGCCTCTCGCGTTCGTTACTTGACAACCGACGACGCGTATCGCTAGATTTATTCCCTCGCCGGCTGAACTAATGCAATTATTGCAATTTATTATGAAATTAAATAAGGTCGACGCGACGCTCCTCGTCCGGGCTCGCGCTTGAAATTTATATCCCTTTGTAGGAAACTAGTGAGGTGGCAATGCCGAAAAGACCCCACCACCGTACCGCCACGGTTGACTTTTGTATTTCGACCACAGTAAGAAGGTTCGATTTCCTCAGTTATGGTCTTAGTAAAAGTGCACTTATGTGGGTACTTTGCTTATTTTTCTCGCGGCTTATGTTGTCTGTCTTTGGGATGATATAAATTATTTGCGCCCCCAACACCTCTTCGAGGGAGGGCTCTGTTAGATAGCGTCATTTTTATAAAAATGTAATGCGGTTTTCTTGTTGTGATTGCGCTTGTTGTGATTTTGTAGCGTTGCGTTTTTAGCTTAAAATTAGATTGGAATCATGACTTCGACTGGTGGTAATTTTTTTTCTACAGTTTCACGCTGTATCCTGCATACAACGTGGTAGGCAGACGGAACCTATATTGAGGCACTCTTTTGTCCAATTCCTGACTAATGTTCGAGACACTCAGTGTTGAGGGGCGATCCTTAACGCCGCGCTTTGTTTTGTTAACATAGTTAAAAATGAACATCATTATTTCTCTCGAGATGCTAATTACTAAAACTATGCTAAAAAGTGACGCGCGGGTCCAAATCGTTTTTATTCGAACATGAAATTAATTCTGTTAACCATATTGGCTTTTACAGCAGAAAAATTTCCAAGCTTTACGTGTCTGCATAACAAGATGTCGACAGCGTTAAGGGCGTCCCCTACGGGACTCGAACTTCGACTTGCGGCCATCGCTTGGCCGAGGTATCAAGTCCCGCTACGATCAATTACGTTTTGTTTTAAAAAGCAGCTTGTAAGTTTGTACAGAAGATTTGACAATTTAAATAATTTGCTCCAAACAATACTATTTTAGGTATATTTTTAATTCGAAATAACTTTTAATCCCACACCGCCGATGTCATATACCAAAGTTTAAATACAAAATTTTCGTGACCATCAATTTAAAGCAGGCTTTAGAGTGCGGCCGTTTCGCGATACAGCTATCATTTAATTTACTCCTAATTATCGGATCCGTTGTCCAATGGGAAGTTTGTATAGCCTATCGAAAATTATGTGAACGCCATAGAAAATTATGTTAGTCCTGTAGAAATCAAATTTTATGGTATTTGAGTCCAGAATAAAAGCTTAATTTGAAAATTGAAATGGATACAACTAACATTAATATTGAGTTTAGAAATTAAATTGTCTTTCCCATACTAGCATATATACTAGCTTTTATCTACGGTTTTGCCCCAGTGGTCAAATGGAAAAACTAGGTTTCGTTGAAAAAATATAATCTGATTCCTATAGCCTTCCGCCATAAATAGATTATATCTACAACACAAAAAAACACTGTGATTGAAAATATTGCATGTAGAGTGGCGTAAAAAAAATATTTAAAAATTTTTGTTGCTACCTAAAATTTTTATATTTTCATTTCTTTTTCTGATCGAGGCAAAGCGCGGCGTTGAGTTCCTCCAAAATTAGACGGAAAGTCGAGAACTGAGTGTCTCAACACTAGGCTGCCTCTGCCTCTCCCTCTCCTGCTGTGTGCGGAATGCAGCGTGAAGCTGATTATATAATTTGTGTCGATTTAGAATTTACACCGATTGCCTACAATAGCCCAAAGCGACATATCAGAAACCATGTAATATCGTAACCAGTCCTATCCTATAACTCCACGTTCGGTACGCCGGCTGCAGTGTTCTGTCGCATCTCATTACCACAGTCAAAACACTGCTGTGTAAATATAAGCGTGCGTGCTTTAATTCCATTATTGACAAAGTCCAAAACGCTTTTATCTGGACAGTTATAGTTCTTACCAGTTGTACGTAAAGTCCATATTTCTGGTGCATACCAACTGGGTCTGTTGACCTCCTCTTGTTGCCGATTGTGAAGCGTTCGCCAATGTTTAAGCGATTTGGTTTGACATGCAAACAGGATTATGTGTGTGTTGATTAGTGTTTGGTGCACTAGTTCCAAGTTTTTTTGTGGGCTAGCAATTATCTGGTCTAATATGTGTCCAATGCAGCGTAATATGAAGCGCAATGGCACCGGCACTATTGAAACCCGAACTGACGCGTAGAGGTTAGTTATGAGTATATCTTTTGATCTGATTTCTATTTATATAGAAATTGTTTCCAACATTCTTTACTTTTTGTAACTCGACGCTCATTCCTCAGAGAGAGGCAGAGGAGAGCAGGGCAGTCAGAGAGAACGACGCGCTAAACTCTACGGTCTCTGTATTCCACTTTCATCAAACTTTATGTGCGCGCCCTCCGAGTGTCCTTATGCCTTTTACTTGGCCTTTCTTCCATATCCCTCCCTATTATATAAGATCCTCCCTTATCACTCACTTTAGCGTACTGCTGAGGATGTTTCGCGCATACATATATCAAGAAATAATTAACAATTAATTTTACACCTCCTATTATTTAAAGTATTTACCATGTACGGATGCTATTACGATACAACTGGAAAGTAAACTCTAAAAACCGGATATTATATATATAATAATATATAAGTTCATTTCTTTTTATTTACCATTTACCCAACTTTAAGTTATACATAATTAAAGTTAGACATTCCAGAAAGTATCTAGTCTTAGTGGAAGTTCAAAATTAATGTAACTTATTGCTTCCATAAATCTTATTTCAAGGTCACTTCTCGTAATATTCTAAATTACTCTGTTACTTCATTAATCCTTTCAAATGAGTTAACATTTAATTTCTACAGTAAATATTTTGCAGAAAGGTAGCACTAAAATTATCTGTGCTTTAAACATTGTACACACAAATGTTACCAAATTTCAATTAACTAAATCTATTATAATAGAATTTGTAAATAAAAATAATAATTAAGTCCTTTGTGATGCGGCAGCACAGCATCTAAGTGTAAACACGACTGCTTTTGGGTTCGATCCCCACTCGAGGGACTAAAATATTTACTTAAATTAATATTTTCATTTCTTCTCTTTGATATCGAGCTAAAAGCGCGGCGTTGAGTTCCGCCACACAACCATCAATGGCTCCAGAATTACAATACACATAAAGAAAAAATTCAAAAGATCGGTCTTTTTTCATATTACAAATAAATACCGTTACAAACTCATAATTATAGTTCATTTCGTACAAAATGAGTGCATTTGCCCGCAAACTTAATACTGTCAAGCTTTATAAGTTATAATTCTCGTTGATCTACAACCCCGAAAATAATAGGAGACCCCACGGTGCTCTAATCCGACACACACTTGACCAGTTCTTTAAAATTATTCAATTATTTCGAAATTTAGTTGAACAATCACATGGCACAGTGAGAACATTCCACGCATCGAACCCGAGTCGAATCTTGATTAGAACACAATTAGATAAGCTCGACCCTTCACTCGCTTTTTTATCTATTTTTAAACAGCTAAGTGTCCTTAATTGTAGGCTTCAAACGTAACGTACTCAATTATAACACGACGCGCACGTCAAAGTCATAACAGAAGATTTCATTTTAAATGCCTTTTTTTGTTTTTTGTTTGAAATAATCTTGAATATTATATATATATATATATATATAAGTGATGATGATTTCACATTATTTATAGGGAACTCACAATCATTTCGCGTATTCAGGCGCAGTCATATTACGGCACAATAATTTTTAGATTTTTTTTTTGTATTTTTCTTGTATTTGTAAATACATGCATTCCTATATATAAAAACTACTTTGTCCTGCTGCGGGTATACCGTACACACATACATAAATACCTTACGTGACCAATTACACGACGATTCACACGTCCGTCCGTGCGGCAGTTTCCCCTAATTTGATTGGATTGTCACCCTTTGACGTACGTATATTTAAATTATCAATCGGCTGCCTTTTAACGTGTTTAAACTAAACGTTTTGCTACTTTTTAACCCTTTTTTATTATTGATAGGACTTGGAAACGAATGTTATCACATCAAATGGGATTTATTCAGTGTTTGCTTAATTCAGCTTCACGCTGTATCCCGTGTAACACGGTAGGTGGAGTCAACCTAGCGTAAAACACTCCATTCTCCACTTTCCGTATATAATTCCGTGTTTAATCTATAAGATATTGCGTGTTAAGTGGCGGAATTCAACGCCGCGCTTATCAGAAACGTGGAAACGAAAATATTTGAAACATAATTCTATCCAGTCAGAATCGAACCCACTAGCGACCCGTTTACAGTCAAACCCTGTCTCACTGCGCCAAGACGACCACTATTTATATATTTGTGTACTATTAGGTTATCAAATATTATCGGCAGTCTAAGATTGACAATAATTTCATATAACAGCTATAAAAGCACGTTAGCTATTAATTTGTTTTATTCCCGACTTTACATATCGCCTGGTGTTAAAATACTGTAATTTGAGACATTGTATGTTAATGACCTCTACGTTTGCAGACAGCTTGATAACAAACAAAATTTTTTGTTATAGAAACTTCGCTCAAATATCATAAAGCGAAAGTATCGTTAATACTTTCGCTTTGGATATATGTTTTATACAAATTTTAACTAAACAAAAACTTATCTACTGCACAAAAAACATGCATGTCAAGTCTATTCATACAAATAGTTCCAATCATAATCAACTTTAGTACTAAAAACACAACATACAAATTCCTATAACAAACCCTCTTTAATTCGAACCCGTACCAAAAAGCTCTTTAAATTAACTTGAAATAAAGCTCAAGTTCTACTGAACATAAGCGGTCAGTATGAACAATATTGGAGTCGACATTAAATATTCATAAATAATTTGTCGGTAGCGCTAATATGACGGTATTTACACGGGGTAATGCGAAACACCGACTGACGTTTATGATGGAACAAACAGTCTTCTTTCGATTTATTTTAAAATCGTGTCATTTTAAATTTTAATCTATACGCTCGATTTACTGCTGCATGGATGGATGATGATGAGTTGATGAACAGTTTATTTTAGATGTTCGATCATTGTTTATCTTCGATTCAGGTTTATGTTGGGCATGCAGCATAAACCTGGTTGAGACACTCTGTTTCCACAGAATATTTGAGACATTCCTTGTTAGGTAGCGGAGCTTATCATCGCGCTTCACCTTGTTATCAAAGCGTATAACATTTAATTCCCTTGAGTCGTCATGTTTAAAGTCACGCACTGTGCCACTGCACCCGGCGGCTTTCTTTCATATGATTTATATTCATAATTCTTAGAAAGTTAACTTCGGTAAAATAACTAACTAGTAATATTAATTAGTGTAAGTAGAAATCACGAAGCGTACACAAAACCTATTTTCTATAATAAAATCTAAAAATTAATAAAACAATTAAAAACTTTAAAGCTGAAGGTAATTTAAAAAAATGTAGCTTCATCACTTACATGATTTACCTGCACGTAGAGATTTATTTTGTTTCGAGTATTCGAACGTGCGAGCTTCACAGCTATAAATCGTGTCAACATCGTAGTAATTTTAAGTTAAAAACGCGAATAAAAACCAACGCTCACAATCTGTTTATTATTTAATTTCGAGTTCTGAAATCAGTTTTTTTACGTGCCTGTACTATTTGTATAGTGATAGCATACAATTTTTTCCCTATTTCTATTATTTGTATAACTAACTGCCAAGTTTCATTATAAATAATAGTATAATAAGTGCAAATGTCGACCTAACAAAATCGTGTTATAAATATAGTATTTTACCTATCGAATCCACCGCAGTGGTGCGGGGGTACCGCTGTGGGTTCGATTCTCATATGGAGAAATGAATTATTATGTATTGATATTTTAATTTCTCTACTCTGGGTACCAAGGCTAAAGCGCGGGTTGATATTGGCCATTCAACACACAACAAAAGCTAATGGCGTGTCTTGACGCTAGTCTATCTCTGCTTCCCGGCTGTATACGTCGATATGAAAAAAAATCGAATCTAACGAATCTAGGACTCGTCAGCGTAGAACATAAACTAGCTATTTTACTAAAACATCTTCCCTAGTGTGAAAATAATAATTATTAAGACTATTAAATCTGTCTAAACAAAGATTAATTTACTTCAAAACAAGAACGAGAACATCTCAATAAATTTCATGCAAGAGAATTATAATACACTTAATTATCTACAAAGCTAGAGCTAAACGTATTTGTGCGGTTTTCTAATACTGAAGATTTACATTTAACGAGACAATACTCGTAAGGCGTAGTATGTAAGAACATGATATATGAGTCGTTACATATAAAATGTTTCAAACGATTAGATGCTGTAAACCATATTGATTAATTAGTTGTTTCATTAAATTATATTAAGAACAGGTGGCGTAATAGATATTACAGCGTTAACTTCCGCCACTGAACGTGCAATGCCTTTAAAATTCGGCGAAAAGTGAAGAACCGAAATGTGTTAATGTGCAGGGAGTGTTATAACACTAAGTTTACCCTCTGTCTATCCTGCTATATGCGGGGTAAGCGGATCCGTTCCCCACTTTCCGTCGATTTCTTGAGGCATTGCGTGTTGAGTAGAAATCAACGCCACGCTTTGTCTCGATATTTAATAATTAAAACTAAATTATACAAGTTATTTTCATTTTATTAGGTGCACTAGAGTGACAACACTTGACACAGTCCACTAACATTGTAAAGCTAAATCATTATTTGATCGTAAAAACGAAAATTATAGTCTACGTGATAATTTGATAAACTCCTAGTACCGATGAAGGT
>JBAIZZ010000283.1:673407-687641 GCA_037355905.1 Heliconius aoede
AAATAATCACGTATACAGCTTCACTAGAATTTCGAGTCTAATAATCTATAGACTAAGGTTCAAAATGCAAGGTGGGCCACAAGGTCGCATATTGGAACCGCACTGCAGAGTATGTTACTGAAGTAAGATCTTAAGATGATTTATGATATGTGGCACGGTTGACGTTTACGAGTTAACAGCTCGCTGGTGAGGCCTTTTAATCAACTATGCTAATGTCGGGCTGATCTCGGCATAGGCCCGCTAACTCTAATGTCAATATTACGCCCTAATTGAATCTCTGAATGTGAGCAAAGCTTAATCAAGCTCCCCAAGTCACCATACAGAGGGTTGTATTACGTATATCCTTCCATGTTATACTGACCTATTTATTATTGTGACATGACTGTAACTATTAATATACGAGGAGCTTTTCCTCTTTTATTAAGGAAATACGTACATTTATCTTTTTTAAGTATATCAGAATAATGAGATTGGTGCTTCCCATTTTGATTAAACATTTATGTTTGTTTACAAAGTTGGGTTGTTAAAAACAATTTTTAGGAGAGGCTTAGCGTAACGGCGGTCAGTGGGGAAACGTGGGTTTAAAATTCAAGATCACGATATCCCATCCGCAATATCTCACGTACGATCTGTATTACCGCTTTTAGGATCGCAGAGCGGATACCCGAATATCGAGGGCGATAACTAAAATTCTACCTGAGATAGCGTACTGTTAGCGTACTCGAGTTATCATAAAATTGTTTATTAAAATTTTATTGCAACTCAAGCCAAATTAAGTTTTTATAGTGACAGTAATAAATGTATATATATAAATATTACGTATAATTTTAAGAATCTTACAATTTCTAAATTGAGTACATATAGCGCTTACCAGTAAATTAAATAATTCGTTCACATTGTAAAAAAAAAATATAATTATAATACATTAAAATAACAATGCTAGCAACTAGTTAACTACAACAAAATACAATTATAAAAAAAGTATTTATTCAATTAATTCAACCCTCCTGAGCAATTAAAAGGCTTGATTACATGAAAACATATTGTTTGAGCGCTCATAAAAATGAAGATAAACTTTTGACATGCTGTGTAATTGACCTTGGCCACGTCCTTACACTCCCCTCAAACGTCTAATTATTCTGAATCGAGCAAAGAACTCAGTTCGCGACCACTTACAAATAAATTAAGAACTATTGTGAACAATACTCATCCAATTAGCGAAACAAGTAGACTTTCCAATTATACATTTAAATTATAATTCAATTAATTGGCATAACTAAGCTCCTTTTTTTGTGTGAAATGCGATATTATTTTGTGAAAATTTATCATTTTTGATTTGATAACATCTCGCCCGGTTTACCTTATAAAACTGACTACTAGTATATAAATAGCATACATTTCTTTAAATAATCACTTATTTCACTTAAAAAGCTTAAAAGCACAGTATTTTAAATATGATATCGAACAATAAGATATCTTATATATATCTTGTTTCGTTGCAAATACTATTTTACAGAGTAAAATACCTATTAATTTCAACCATTTATACCACCGCGTCATTCTATAAATGCGACGAAATTAAATATATCAAATACTTATTTTGACAAAGACGGAGGACACAGATGGTGAATGAGTATCGCAGATGCCCTGACGCCCTGTCACAGGGTCATTCCACTTTCAATAGGGCATACTAATAGGCGTGCCCTATTAATTATGTCTGACGAGAAAATTTTAAGGCAAGAAATCCCAGCCATCAGGCCTAATGCCAAATGAAATGGGTCCACTCGCTGGACCCTTTTATTGCTGACCACTTCATAGGAGAATAGCGTTTTAAATAATGTACAGCATTGTGAATACAGTGCAAAAATATGTTTGCTTTTTTTAATACTTATAATAATTCATTTTCACTATACAGTTGCATTTCTAATCAGCTTCACGCCGTATCCTGCACCTAACAGAGTAGGCAGTGGGAACTTAGTGTCTTAACACTCTGTTCCCTACTATCCACCGAACTTTTCCAGACATTGCATGTTGATCATCGAGTGGCTGGACTCAACGCCGGATTTTTGCCAGGGCAAAGAAAAAAAATATACATAAAGGATCATTCATTCCCCCGAGTGGGGATCAAACACACAAGTGGCGCGTTATATTCAGATCCTTGTACCTCCGTGCCACAATTATGTCTTGATAAAAATCTACACAAAATCGAAATATTAAAGGCAGAGTGAAGATTATCTTAAAAAACCAAATAAAATTATATGTGTACATTAGATTAAAGTTACGTTAATTTTAAAAGTTGCTATATTTTGTTATATAAACAATTTAAAAAATATTATGTAGAATGCCAATGAAAACTTGATGATACTTCTTAATGATCTGCTGAGTATAAAAGCAAGGATTAAATCCCGACTCGGCAGAAGATTGTATTTTGTATTTTGTATTTGTAGTGACTTATTTTCTTTTACTCCTTCTGGTAACCAAAGCGTGACTTCCACCGCTCAACACACAAGATTTCGAAAATTGGCCGTCGACTGGTGGAACACTAGGCCTACCCTACCCTACCCTGCCCTACTATATACGTCATACAGCATAAAGCTATATAATATATGTTTTTAAAAATATAATTCGTTTACACAATAGACCAACATCACGAGTACATCCGATGTAGAGAACGTCGATTCACACCTGTCATAACGCCACTGACGGAGATTGCAGAGGCGGCGGAGGTTACTAGTGTTTTGTACCATTGTAAATGCCATTTGGGATTATATACGGAAAGTGGACTCAATCCTTTTGTCTTTAATGTGATAGTTAGAAATACTTGGTCTATCTATGTAATTGTGTCCATTTAAACAACATTAGAACACCTCGTGGTGCAGTGGACAGCGTTTCACTGTAAACTGTTGTGGCTTTGATTCCGACCAGCAGGAATGGTTATATTTAATTCAGTTTCATTTCACTGTTTTATTAAATGATGAGCGGAATTGAGTTCCACAACACCACAAGCATATAACTCAAAAATTCCTTATAAAGGGATTAATAGTCTTAATAGCTTCTCTATGTGTATCTTTCTATAGAAATAATTTAGATACAATAATTTCCCCGAGTTTATATCGAACCTACAAACATTACGTTTATTGTGTGTCTCTGCGTCACTATTGCTAATTAATACAATTAATTAAACTTTTAACGTTATAAAAAAGCTGAAGTTCTGATAAATAATAAAGAAAAATGCTCTCAGCAATTTCGTTTACTTCATACAAATATTAATAAGAAAAAAGACATAACATCTGACCTCCTTTCGCTTGAAGTCCGATAACAGAACATTTGAGAACCAGAAAATTTATCAAACGAAACTTACACAATTGCGTATCCAGGAAAATGAAACGAGGAAAACTAAAATACAGACTATACAGACTACACAGACTATATAGACTATATAGGCAGAGGCAGGACAACTGACGACCTACTTGTGGAAATTGGATGGTAGGCGAAGATTTATCACATCTAAACATTGTTATGTCACTGATGCAGTGGTCCAGACAGAATCTGAGATTTTATCTGCTAATAATAGTTGGAGGCCGTTGCGAAGTAATGTTACAGCATCTGACTGTCTGTTGACAAAAAGGAATTCTTTGTTTCTATGCTCTGGTACTAAGAAATAAAGCGCGGCATTTAGTTTCTGGAGTGACATACTTATATAATACCTTCCATATATATGCCCATCGAGTGGCTCAAAGTTTTTTGTACAATTGTTATTTTCCAAAATTTCATAATAAAAGCTTTCAATCAGTTACGTTATGATCTATTGAAATATACTAGAAGGTCGGTCTCAACCATTAGCTAATAGATAATCAAAAAGATAAGAGATTAACAGAACAAAGTTAAACGTTTCATGAATTCGTCAATAAATGTTTTTCAATATTTTTTAAACAGCAGAGTAGATGGCGGAAATTTGGAACCTAAAGGCATTCCCATCCCATCAGCATGTGGAGTGGTGAAACACTACCGTGTTTCTCCTGGTTACCAGAGCAACAAACAAATATTATTCCACCGAATAGGCATCGAACCTACATCTGTCGCTTTTCCAGCCGCACGGTTGTGCGCTTACGCCGCTGCAGTCGTATTGTTCTAGGATAGTTACAATAATACAGGGCCTTAAAGGTACTATATCATATTCTAAAGTAGGACAAAAAAAAAAGTTTCAATGTCGCATTCGTGGTCGGTAAGCACCACTTGTCTCACGACACCATAAATCAGGCCTACTCTAAATCCGATATGTCAAAGTGCATCTTTTTAATGTTAAAGATTTTTGATTGTCTTGCTTTACAACGCCATTATTCATTTCTATTAGTTAACTTACTAAAAGAGGCCGTCATGGTACAGAGGTACTGTAACTGACGTTAAATACGATGGTTGTTGGTTCGATTCCCACTTGCTGCTCCACAAGGGCTGACATTCAAATTAACGCTGACATTATTTTTTTTTTAACTCAATCCCAGTAGTCGCAGATACATAAAAGTAAAAAATTTAAAATCGTTACCGTTACGTCCCGTATAAAACTCATCCTGGCATTTAAACCACTCATTTATCTGCAAACACATGTTACAACAAATCGATAAAAAATATGTACAATTTTGAAGTTTTGTTTAAATTGGGGTGGTCCTGTAACACACGTGTCGTATTTAAGACGCGAGTGACTCGTGGTGGCTGAAATTATAACATTGCTTAAATATTTTTAGCCCTAATTTATAAAATAAGTAAACATTTTGGGCCGCCGTTCGTGGTGTAGAAGCCGTCGTGACACAGGGGAAGAAGCGTGTGACTGTAAACGCAAGAGTTACGGGTTCGATTCCTACCATCAGTATGAAGGTAAGAAACAAATTCAAATATTTAATTTGAATTTTCTATAACAGAATCTGAAATTCACACACATTTACACGCATTTCCACAACACAAAATAATTTTCAAAAACGTAGCGTACAATCAGGTGTTTCAGTCGAATGTAATGGCCCACTCATACACTTGCCACTACCGTGTATACGCTTAAGTGTAAAACTTCACTCGCCCAGTGCATCTAACTGCATTCACTTTCAAATTAGAATAGTCAGGTAAGTTTTATTATATTTGAACATCAAATTAACGTGTAAATTAGGTCAAAATATTTTTTTAGCTTCACGCTGTATCACTTACATTCTCCCTTTCTACAGAAATTTTGAGACATTACATGTTGAGTGGTGAAACTCAACGCGCTTTTCCTCGTTGCCAGAGCGAGGAAATGAAAATATTAAATATTTTACTCCCCCGAGTGAGAATTGAATCCACAACCGTAGCGTTTACAGTCGCCCGTTTGTGTTCTTGCGCCACGACGGCTTCAGAATGATTTGTTCAAATATATATGTATGTACATGTATAATATTTTGGCAAAATATATAAATGTATTACATCTGAACTGAAATGACTACCGATACTATATAATAATTGAATAATGATAATTTCAAATTATTATAATTCTAAATTAAACTTTCAAGATATTAAAATACTTCAAGATAATATATTGAATGTAAAATCTGTGAAAATTGCAGTTAAAAATTGTTCTAAATGAAAGTTTTGCGGGATTGTTGTATTTTTTATATTAAAGGTTTTCGGGAGAGAAATTATAACAGCTATCTATCTATACATAAAATTTACATTTCAATATTCTGTTTATTAGTTCCAAGACTACGATACCTCGTAAACAGATAACGAGAAATCAATATGGCACAAGTTTGGCACCAAAATTTAACTGGGCACCCCACTGTACGGAACCCAACAGTTTATTGCATCGCAAATTAGCGACGGTCAGTATCCGCTTTAATCGGACCTAAATTTTCAATACAAATTGATACAAATAGATTACAAATTTAAGCTTTATTATTTAGTACATAGAGTCTAAATTCAATTCTATGTTACATAAGAACACGACCAAGAAGTTGCCTAATTAATTTGAACTTAACGTAGTTTGTGTTAAAATTGAATTTTCAGTATCAACAGTAATGGCGTGTCCAAAGAATCGTCCACGTTGACCAAATTGCTCCAGGAGTGACAACGTCGGTTTAACTTAGTGATTTCATAGTCCTGGTGCCGTTTGTTTATTATTGTTAAATGTTTATTGCAAATAATTATATTGGACATTGATGCTAGTGCGGTGCAATGGTACTGATGTTGAGGAGTAAGCGAGATGGTTGTAAGTTTGATCCCCACCCGTGTGTTAAATTATTTTCATTAATAAAAGGTTTGAATACAGTCAGCAAACAACCAATGCTCGGAATTTGGGCGGATAGAAAAGAACAAACGACCCTTGATGTTATTATATATTATAATAATATTACGATAATATCCTTCCTTATGACTTTATATAACAGGAAGAAAGATTGAGAAAAATCAATCGCTATGACGCAAATTTGAGACGATACTCGTTGGGATAAATAAATATATATATATATATTTATTATTTATATTATATAACTACATAACCCATAACTACAGTACACAGATAGCAATTATCTCTATGACATGACAAGCTAGTTATACAATACATAAAATTAAATTATAATAAATAATAACAATAAAAAATTGTTACAAGAATTTAAACCTGCATTTTAGTAACTGCATACTTTGGAACTGACTCCAAATGGTTAATTTGCCATTTAGACTCTAATAATTCCGAAAAGCCACCTTCTAATATTTTTTGTTATTCATCGATATGTTATCTCACCTTATATGATATCTAATCTTAAATAGATAGAAAAACATTTTTAAAAGGTTAATTTCTTTTTTTTATCCTTTACATTATTTCTTTTACTTGAGACTATGTTTTTCTAAGAAATTCATAGAGGATTAGCTTCGGGTTGTAAACCGAGATGATTATTTAAAAGCTTCGAACAAAAAACTGAAGCCGGCTGACACTCATGATAAAGTGGAGATTTTTCAAATTATTAAGTTTAAGAATTTGTTTATTCAAATGTACGTCTTTCCGTTCGCCTGTGAAAATATTATAACTTGATATATTATTTCAAACCAAATGATCGATTTAAGCCATGGTGTGATGATGGGAAAGAACGGTAAAGTTTATAGGGTGAATACAATATTTTATGAAATAAAATTATATTTTTGTAGTTTGTTTATCGTAAATTGTAGAAAAGTATTATTAAAAAAGTATATATACGATCTAATGACAGGTCGAAGAAATATGTAAGGACCGTAATGCTTGACGCTCTACACTCTGATTACCCCGCTTGCGATACAGCGTCAGCAATCAAAATTCTTCTGCTTCTTCGTCTTTTCGCTCTTGAAAAAGCGGTCGTGGTCATCGTTTTAAAGATATGTGGTGTGCCACACTATTCGACGCAATCCTATGCGGATGGCAGCTTGTCTGGTGCACTAGTAGAGAGGCCATTGAGGACAGCCTTCGGCTCTGCCGCGTGGTCTGCCCTTTCCCATGAACTACATGGCGTTCCATAGAAAAAAATTTACTTGTCGAAAAATATGTACGAAGAAAGTGAGAGTGCTTATGTGAAAGTAGAATAGATGTAAAGAAATCATGACTCAATATCCTCACATAATTACAAGTATTAAGCCGGCAATTAATTGTAAGATATTCAAACTAGATCGGCACAACCAATTTAGTAGTTATAAATTCAAAATGCATCCAAGCGGAAAATTGTATTGGGACCTGAATTCCATTGGCCAGCGAGGGTAGTTGGAAGCCAGTTTCACATGGACGGGCCAAGATACTCGTAACTCATCAGTTACGGTTGTCGTGTTGTGGTAATTGATGCTTAGGTGTGCTGTAAGTCTTATGAATTCATCTTGTCAAAATGGTGTTCAATTAATTTTTTACTAGTAATCTATGAGATCTATCTATCTATATTTACCAAAAGTCTTGAGAATGTCTCATTATTTTACTAACTTTTTTATGTTTAATTATATTGACAAAAATAATAATTTAATATATTTTTTGATACAATAATTTTTTTTAAATTATTTAAAACAATTTATTTAAATAAATATTAAATTGGATAATTATTAACTCCAAATTATTATATTATAATTGGTCACAATGTAACTGAACTCTTTACTACTCGTTACTCTTTTGAAGTTTTCCTTTAATCCATGTGAAAATAATAAGATAAGAAAACAATATTAAAAACATTTAAATTCAAGTATTCCCTTATTGGGCGACTGACCGACGACGATGATTAGGAGGTATATGAGAGTACTAAGATAATATTTAAAAGTTCTGTTCTACATCTTAAAGTTCATACAAATAAAATTGCGGGCGATGATTAATATAATATAAAGAAAAACTTCGATAAAAGGTCAAATATTTATTCATAGAATAATTCAAATATATTTGTCTATGGTTACTAAAAAAACATAATAAATTAGAATTAATGAAATAAAATGCGCCCGTGGAGTCCCATAATGTGAAATACCTTTTCCTATTTGGTTTATAGAGGCCAGCCCAGGATTGTGAGGTGGATGACCGTAGGATTCTGGATCATCTCATTTACTACGACTTAGTTTTGTAATTGAAATTATTTTACAAATATATTGTTAATATATATTTTTTATTTTATTTTAATTTTTATATTATTTTGAACATTATTGTGTTAAGATTTTTTATTGTTTTACTTCATTAGCATTCATAATTAAAAGATTCTACTTTATGCTTAAATAGTTGGTCAGATCTTATTTATTATAATTACTTAACGTTGAATTTAGTAAGAATCGAATCCACTGTGGTCACGTTAATAAATCATATTTCATACGGAAAACCATAGCTACCTTCTTCCTAATACTTACAAAATATAAACCGATGAAAACACAAAATGTAATTCAAGTTAAACAACGATTGCAACTTCGCAGGTAACTTTACAACACAATATTTAATAACGCCGCCCTTTACGATTACACGAGGTTCGTAAAAACTAAGTAGAGAGGAACACAGAAGTGCGCAGAAAGATCTAAAATCTGAATTTCTAATAACATCTCCCGAGCGGGATGAACATGTGAATATAGCTTACCTACACATTAATTACCGAACAAGTACTATTTACTAGATGTGGCTTGATCTTGAAGAATTTCCAGGAGTGCCAATATTCCGTTCTTCGCTTTTCGCACCAATTCTTTTAATGGTGAAATGAAGAATGGCAAGAATGGCTGAAAATAAAAAAATAATAATAAACAAATCAAATTTATCAGCTCCACGCTGTGTCCCGCACGTAGCAAGGAAAACAGTCTCGTTTACCGCTTTCCTCCAAAATCTTGAGGCCCTTACGTATTCAGCTGATGAAACTAAGCGTCGCGCTTTGCCCCATTACTAAAATAAGAAAATAAAAAATGATAGATAGTTCATTCCCACGAGTGAGAATCAAACCCAATATTTTCTAACAAAAACATGAATTTAAAGCAAAGGCGATTCCAGCACGCTAACAACGCAGCGGCTAAACATCACACATACCCCGTTCCCCGAGATCCCCCAAATGTTTAATTTTACCCCGTCCTTTTAGGGTGGGGGTGGGGGAGGACCACTTGCCTTGTAATATATGATGACTATAGTGGAAGATAATCACTTATTTAATTGCTACATTTATTCTGTTGATTAAAATACTTGTAACGTTAGCAGTGTTCTTCTTAACATGCTTACTAACATTATATTCTTTAAAAAATTCTGCCAAAACTATTTCATTTGTTTTAAAAATCTAAATTCATAATTTTTTTTATCGTTTACCACCAAATTATGCAGGCTTTGCATGTTGAGTGGCGGACCTACCATCGCGCTTTTTTTTCAACGCCAGAGCGAAGAAATGAGAGTATCGAATAATCATTGAGTGAGAATCGAACCCACAGCTTATCGCGTATACACACAAACTCAGAACGACTTTGTGCCACGACTGGCCTGATTTTTTTTGATAGAAATAACATACATTACTGTTATAAATAAACTTAAATTATATTATATTGCATATATAGTTATATTATATCTTTGGATAGTTAGTAAGCGACAACTTGCTACTTACTAAAATCAGAAAATATCTGACACTCGAAGTTGGTGCAAATGCCATGTACACCATCAAATAGTTAATTTAAAGAATCTTTCATTTTTAATAAAAAATACCTCTAAATCCTCATTTGACATCGAATAAAGATTTTTAATAAACGAAAAAGTGCATATGTTGACGCTTCACGTGCTAACAGTACGGATAATGAGAAGAATGTAAGGTTAGTATCGTCAGCAATTTAAACGCTCCTACCCTTCAAGAGACGCAAAGTTTAACGTCAGTAGTAACTAGGATCCGTGTGTGACTGCCAAATTAGGAAGACCCACCACTTCCCCCACTATTAATCGACCATCCATACGTTAGTCTACGGTGTCAGAATACTATGGGGCTCTAGCTTAAGTGGATGCCTGAACGAGGAATTTCAGATATTAAGCTTTCGCCCACTCGTATACCAGTTAGTTCTAATGGGTTGGTAAAAGAAAATTTGGAGCTTGTTACCTAAAATTGAGCATTTAGACTCCTTTGACATTTAGTTTTGTCTCGTTTGTGATGTAAACAGTTCTGTAATTTATATTTTAATGTTATATTTAACCAACTTCTGTAAGAAATGGATGGTCATGGATGGAATTTTAAGCGCGTTTCATTTGTGGTTTCGACTCCCACTCTGGGGAATGAATTATTCTATTTTGACAACACTATGCGCGGCGTTTAATTCTACCACAAACTACCATACCACTATAATGTGCGAGATATAGCGTGAAACTAACAAAAATAATAATCAACAGAATTCCATTTGAACAAAGACGCCATAATATGATGCTGTATCACTTATGATTTCCATAAATGATTTCTTACGACCCATCCCGAGCTATCACTTGTAATTGTGGTTCTAAATGCGATTGTATGAATATAATATTAATATCTACACACGCCTACCGAAAAATTAAGGAATTTAGAACTCTGTCTCAAGAGAATAGCGTTAACTTTAGTCCAACCCCAAATTCCTCCACAGAAACATGTCCACCATAAGATTCATAAATCAAAGTCTCGCTATACCTTTTCAATTAATTCTTGCCCAAGGCCTCAGAAATATTTGCATCAGAATATGTACATTGTGGCCATTGTTGGTCCTTAGCTTGAAAAAGGTCCAAGTATTGTACGTTACAATGTTTGTCTTGCGTCTGGTGA
This sequence comes from Heliconius aoede, assembly GCA_037355905.1. Classification (NCBI taxonomy): domain Eukaryota; kingdom Metazoa; phylum Arthropoda; class Insecta; order Lepidoptera; family Nymphalidae; genus Heliconius; species Heliconius aoede. The sequence goes on from JBAIZZ010000283.1 coordinate 684,642, forward strand.
ATGGTCCATATTTGACATACCCAACTTTGCTCAGTTGAGTTTTCAGCATCTCTTCGGAGATTTTCAACTAATTTCTCCATATCCATTGTCTTTTGACTATTGTTTGTTTGTTCTTTATTTGGTGTTGGATTACGTTTCAACGTTTATGGCAACGCTAGGTCATTGTTTTATATGCCTTTTCTGATAATTGTGCCTTTTATTCGCAGGCAATAATAATATGGTGATATAACTTCTTCATGTGGAACTTGGTTACATATTTGTCTAACACTATTGTGAGATTTAAATTGATACTGTTATAATTTTAAATATTTCTAGTGCTTTTAACATTTACATGTCGATAGCGGAAACCTGGGAACTAAATATAAGGGAATTTGGCGGAAATTGGGTAACGGAGTGTCTTTACACTAGATTCTCAGGTTCTCTCTGCCTACCTTGCTGTGCGCAGAGAATAAATAAAAAAATGTTAGTCTATTAACAAGAAACGATAACATTATGCTCTCACGTATTACGTAATTTTCTTGGTAAACAACACTACGCGCACATAATAAGGTCTCTATTGTTCTGAGTTACATCACTAGGATATCCATTGTATATAATCTTTCACAGAACTATTTAGTCATAAAGTTTATTTTAACTATAACATGTTGTGTTTTGGGTAACAATGAAATTTATTATTATATACTTTTATATAAAATTGTTTTTATTTATTTATTTATTATTTGTTACGCTCTGGTAGACGGGGTGCATATTTGAATCCCGTTATTTATTCAAAAATGTCTTCAATATTTGGCAGAAAATTACGTTTTTTTTTTTATTAAGTTAACTCTGCCTGTCAACGTGAAGGATGCAGCGTGAAAGAAAAAAAATAACCTTAGTATGTCAGTTCAAACTTAGTTTGTATTTACTTGTTCATTATAATTAAACCGGTGGTTTGCGTCAATGGGAATACAAGGATGCTGAATTAATATCACATTCGTAGCTCTTGCGTTTCATATGTCTATAGGTTTTTATTTAGTTATCGGCTGGATATAATAAATCTATTATATATATAGATATAGAAAAGTGATAATTGTAGGTTCGATTCCAACTTATTTTTGTTTTAACTAATATATATAATACGAGATAGGCGTAAAAGCAAAAAAAAGCCTTTTTTTTAAGTTTGCTTTTTACTATCATGGTCGAACCAAACACTTTACGTAAAGTACAATTATTTTTTCACATAACAGCCTAAAAATCTATGAGTTACTGCATAGGAACTAAATTTCAATACGAATCTCGACCGTTCGCAATTTAGTATAAAGTAAAACCATAATTATTGGCTGAGAGCTAAAAGCAGTAGACAGTGCTGCAATTGTAGGCTCTATACAGTAATGGCGCGTTTAAAGGAACTTCCCTTAGGTTATAAATAATAGTTCACTTGAATATACTTATGTATGGAAAATCGATTTTAAGTAATGAGTAACGCCATCGTGGTTCAGTACAGTGTCTGTATAAATGCGATGGTTGTCGGTTCGATAATTAGTTGGGGGTCATTGATTTTCGTTGTGAAACGCACGGTTTTGAATTCGAACGGCAAGTCTAGAAGTGAATATTAACTTATATATAAAAAAAAGAGGTAGTCAGAGAGAACCTACTTCAAAACCCTCCTTCTAGCTGGGAACGAAGTGTTTAGACAGTAGGTTTTTTTTAATATATATGAATTGTTTTACGCCTCTTACTTCGATTAATCTTATTTTTCGATTAACCTTAAGATAGCTTACCTTAAGTTCTCCACGTATCACTTAATTTTCTAGGCATTATAAATTAAGTGGCGCATCTCAACGCCGCGGTTTTCCTCGTTACCAGAACGAGATAATAAAAGTATAAAATCGAATCAACCACCTTTCACGTGCACAGTCACCACTTGTTATCCTGCGCCGCAAAATATTCAAAAACAAACTTCCATACAAACACTTTAATAAATCACACATAGTGATGTGCGCTGTTTATTTTCAATTAGTGACCGGCGAGTAACGCAACAGCTGTACAGTGGCAGATTACTGAGTTATAGTGTCGGGGTCGCGGATATTCATTAAAAAACTTGCAAATTTTGTCCGTCTGTACGTCCGTTGTTTTGATATTGGTCTGTATGGAAGTTGGTGTCAACTTGTGGATTGGAATAGTTTTGATTTTGGTTGTTCGTAGTATTAATAAATGATTGAGGCTTTGTGTTTGAAGTGGCGGGATTGGTTTCGTGTGAAGGCAAAGAAATAAAATAATTTATTTACTCGAGTGGAAATCGAACCCACAACTGTCGCGTTTGCGTCACGACGAAAAAAGACAATATTAAAATTCTGTCCTAGCTAGAATTATATTTTTATAAGTTTTAACATGGTCTAAATTCTCCCAAAATATCATATACAAGAAACCATAACCATATTATTTATCTAAATGAAGCTCTTACAATACATTAAAGTAAGGCACTTCAGCTTATCTACAAATTTATTTCGTTTACATGTGTTACTGTGATACGACGTAATGAGAGATCGTTGGAATATAACTTTTTTTAAGTTAAAATGCTATGTTATAGTAGTAAGTTTTAATATTTTTTTTCTATTATAAAAATCCTAAATATCTATTATGTTATTTTGTCACTTAATATAGGTGGGGAACAGAAGTGTATTAATGGGGACGGAGTGCCTTAACACTAGGGTTCCCAGGTTCCCAATGCCTAGCCTGGTATATGTGAAATACAGCGTAGAGCCTAAGAAAAGGGCAACTGCTCATCGCATTCTAAGTGCCCGAAGTAGGTCGACCCGCAGGTGCGATATGATCTGCTCGGGTTATATGTGAATTATTAACGTCATAATTATGATGTAGTCTACAGCTTTCCTCATTAGATAAAACACAAAAACATCAAAGTGGTAGCTAATAAGATTTGCGAATTAAAACAAACTAATTGTTCTTTTTGTTGTTAGCTTCACTTTATCCCGCAAATAGCAGAGTAGGCAGAAGGAACCT
>JBAIZZ010000284.1:0-258701 GCA_037355905.1 Heliconius aoede
AGGGTCGCGAAATAATTCCCCCGATTGGGGATTGTACCCACTACCATCACGTTTTTAGTTAGATGCTGTACTATTATGTTGATTTTCTTGACTAATTAACTCTATTATGAGTCAAATGAAATCAAATTTAAAAGTTTTCGTCTCTCACCGATCCTGTTTTAGTTGGAAAGTTTCAAGGAGAAAGTAAGTAAGGCTTAATCCTTATATAGCTTATGAACTCAGTCAATATTGTAATAAAATTCTAAAACACTTAAAATTTAACGATGATTTAATTTTCTTTTCATTGTTTGAAATCTTTAAATATATTTGAATTACAAAATTTTTAGCTTTATATAACTCACTTTATCCCTCTTATTATGGGTAATGCATGTTGGGTGACGAAACTTAACGCGAATCTTTACCCAAGTAGCTAAAAAACGATATCTTCACGCTGAATATACCATGATAAGCAGACGAAACTTATTGTTGAGACACCGTTATCCTCTTATGTAATTGACAAACTTATGGCTTAAGTCGCAAAACTCAACGTCGTGCTTTATCATATTATAAGGATGAAGATATTATGAGCATAATACATTCCCCCGAGTGACATTCAAAACCACAATCGTGGCAATGCCAAGGTTTGATCCACACTTCACATTCATTATGAAGTATGGCGGGAAGCTTATATATTAAGCTAATGTAAGTTCCATCACCTTGAAGCTGCGACCACCGTCATACAAACCACTTACAAGCAGGTAGTTCTTATATATACAACACATAATATTTTTCCGCTCCAAACTAAATGTAGTTGTACCAAGTAACTTAGTTGGGAAGTCGTTAAAATTATCGGACAAGTTCGATATCGCTGGTGGATGAACTTACTGTTTAAAGGAGAGTTTGACCCACTTCTGTTATCATCGGGATTGACGGAAAGATTGAGATACTTTTCACTATATTTAAGTGGCTATGGTTCTGGTTGAGTTTTTATTTTATTGAGAAGCCTTACACTTATATAATAAACTATCTAGCTGTGGCATCGGCGACGTAGTTAAATAAAATTAAATATTTTGTAGGACACATAGCACATTCTAGGCGGCTTTGAGTTCCGCTACTCAAGTCTCGGGGGTAGGAAACGGAATTGCCTTAATTGACAGTGCTTTTTCTACCTACTGAGGTTAAAAATTTCGAATTCTTATATAGTCTATTGACTATATAAGGCTATTGCCTAACGTGGTAATATCCAACGATATAAATAAAATAATAAAAAGATTTTTCAATTCAAACAAGTAATTCCTGAGATTAGCGCATTTAACCAAAGAAATCTTTCAGCTTTAAAATATTAGTCTAGGATTTGTGGGAATCGAACTCCCAAACGTCGCGTATACAGTCAGGCGCTGACGGACGAACGAGTAACAATATGAAAACACTTTAATTAAGGTCCGTGTTCTCTAACACTAGTGGGCGTACTGACCCCACAGGGTTGCTGCGACTGTTAAGATGAAGTCTTATTTTTTAATTGAAATTAATGAAATTGTAAAATAATAAATATAACAAAACTACACGAAATTATGTTTAATTTATTTTTATTTTCTCATTCGGGTACATGAAGCGCAGCATTAGTTTCGCCACCACAATATACAGTTGCTACGTAGAAAAAAAGTGAAATTTCCTAAAAAAAATATAGGCGAAGCACAGAACCGAAAAAAATGCCACTAGACTAAAAAGAAAATAAAAGCCTCCCAAAAATTAAAAAAATATACCTAAAACGTTTTCTCCTTAATATTCAACAATTAATTAATCGATTTTACATATTTTCGCCTTCATCTTGTTTCGATACAACATTAATTTTAATTAAAAGTCAAACTAGTCGTTACTTTACGATTATCGTTTAACGCAGTTGTTAGAGCACTAACTATTACGAAACAAAACTCACTTTTTGTAATGAAATTTTATGTTCATGTTATAGACAGTAAAGTATAGAAAATAATGTTTTTTTTTTCCTCTTTCACGCTGTGTCTCGCACATAGCATGTTAGAAATTGTGAACTTAGTGTTCGTTCAGTTTCCTGTTACGACACTTCCATTTTCTCCTTTCCGCTGACATCTTGAGACATGCATGTTGATTTTGGGAACGCAATGCCGCGCTGTGCCTCGACATCAGAGTGAAATATTAAGTACTTTATTTCCTCGAGTGGGAATCGAACCTACGACCTGTCGTGCTTGCAATCACACGCGTGTGCGTGCCCCTGTACCACAGATAGCCTGGATGTATGTATATAAAATATATTTTTAGACTGCATATGATAATACAGTGGAGGGTTTCCAATTCCTCAACTTCAACGTTTCGTTATTGCGTGATCTGGGAAACACAACATGCGTGTCACAGGAGCCAGGGGATTCCCAGCACTGGAACAAACTAATGACGATATAGTTTCTAATTTAGTAGGTTATTTGTATAAAATGTACTTAATTATCTTATTTTTATTTGACCACGCGGACAAAGCCGCACTTAAAAAATAGTTTACTACAAAAATAGATCAAACTATATAATACTTTGGACGTTTAAGATCTACAAATGGAAGCTGGAACTATAGAAGAGGAACGGGAAAAGAAAAATCACTGTCGGACCGTGAGAGGTTATCTCGATTCACTCGATACGAACAAACAATTAGACACTATTAGACGTATCGATCGGAAATGTTTTTGTGGGGACTACGGTTACACTGTTATGTAATATATTTTCATTTATATTTTAATTTTTTTTTGTAAATAAAAAAGGCAGCTTCTCGATTTTTTTGGCACGTCAATCTTGTTATGAAAAATTGCTGTTTATCCAGACAGAGAGAATGTAGTGATAGGATACTCCTTTATTTAATTTCCACCCAGTTTTCAGTGTGATGATTTGCCGAATTCAACATCGAGTGAAACTTAATTATTCTTAAATTTATATACATATGTATGTTACAAACACAATGCAATTACGTCATTATTGCACCAAATCAACGACATCATAAAATATCAAAAACATATTCGACAACTTAATAAATATTAAATTATTTTGGCTGCCGAAATCAAGAAAAGTATTTCTTGTAATATACCTTACGGTGTGATAGTCGGCGCGCTAAAGGGTTATATGGTCTTTATGAACATTACAACAGTATAGCAATGAATCTCGTTTCGTGTGGATCGAACCCGGAATCAGTCTCAGTTACATTTTGTGTCCCTGCGCCGCAACTGGCGATATAACAGAAAAACATACAATACATACATTCGACTTTCCTTCTTAATTCGCTTGCATCCACAACCATGTATATGGTTCAAGTTTCAGCACAACTGCAAGTAAACTTAGTCTCGCAACAAATATATTCTATCGAACACAACTTTAGCGGGACGCCGCGTTGATTTCTCTGCGCCATGTAAATAAATAAACGGTACTATATTTTAACTACATTAAAAACTCTGTATGGACTCTACTATATGTAAATTACTTTTTTTAGCTGTACGCACATTCTTATTGGCGGTAGACAGAGTGAACCCGGGGGCGCAGTGTTAATACACTCACTTCCCCACTTTCCCATTCGGGAGAGTGATACATTTTCATTTCTCTCGCTCTGATACCGAAACAAAGCGCGGGGTTGAGTTCTGTCACTTAACACGCAACGCCTCAAGATATAGAAACTATTTTTTTTATACTAATAAATCTTTTATTTCCACAAAAATAATTTAGCCAACAACAGTCAATACGAACCCAACAGATCATCAGTTTTTCGCGGATTACTTTTAACCCGAACGTTAAAAAACAAAGCTATATATCAGATTTTATCTGTCATTTTTCATATGAACTTTATTAAATTTGTCGAGCGACACTGTTAGATCATTGGATGGGAGCGATGAATGTGCCATACATTATTGAGTCCATATAATATATCGCGAGGCTGGAATTAGAGTTTAGTTATATATTGGTACGTTCTCCATTTTTAACTTTATCTTCTCAATAGGAATACTTTCTGAAAGGTTGTTATTTAAAGCAATGACTGTTCTCTGATCTAATAACAAGCCCAGTGAAAATTGGGCTGTAGCAAAATATCCCGAAAATTGTGGTCTGCGTAGAAAGCGGAGTATTTTAACGCTAAGTTCCCCCTGTCTACCCTGTGGGTCAGACTGAAGCTCAGAAAATATTTCATGTGACATTACAAGATTAGGTCATCGACAGTCTATAACTTTCAAATCATATCAAAGTTAGTTCGTTAGAAAATCCTCTACAAAGTAAAGTCATTTAGGACCTACTCGTACTCAATTAAAACTATGAAAATATTCTAATTCTGTTACGATAAATTCTTAAAATAAAAATCATTCTTATTTTTTACTAGATTTTAAATAAAATATTGTTCTTGTAGTAATGTTCTTAAATACTTATTTCAGAAAAAGCAATGAATTTGTTTTTTACTTTCATAAACTAAGAAAGTGATCTTTTTTAAAAAATATTTTTATTTTTGTTGCATTTGTTTCTCATCAAAAAATCAAGGTGAAAGGTTATCTTCATACAAATTAGCGTCAAACAAAAGCTGTATCAGCTTTGCAATGCGATTGTAAAGCAATAAACAAAACAGTATGATACGATCACGCCCCGGGCGAGCGGTGCCTTTGAATGTTGAGAAATAGTCATTGGATGATTTTATACCGTATGTATGCTGTGGGCGGATATGGATGTATTAGCGATGGTTATGGATTCGATACGCAAACGGGCAAATTATTATATTTTTTCGTTTCACGCTGTATCCCGCACATAGTAAGGTAGGCAGAAAGAACCTAGAATCAGTGTTAAGACACTCAATTCCCTACAAGATATTTCCGTTTCTCAATTTAATGGCCTACCTGGGCACAAGGGCACAGGCGTATGACCACAGTTTCTCGTTATCAGAAAGAGGAAGTGAAAATATTAAGTATTTAATTACGTCGAGTGGGAGTCGAACACACAATCTACCGCGAACACATAATCTGGCGCTTACAGTCGCGCACTTGTACCTCTGCGACTTGCCACAATTATATCATAGCCGCCCTTAACAAAATACTCTTAATAATTTACAAGATCTAACTTCTTTGAAGTCAAATATATCCAAATACAATTCGAAATCTAAATAATAAGTTTGAAATATTACATTATTATTAAATACGCGTGTATACTTTACGAGTATCATTCATAAATGTATAAATTAACGTCTTAACCATTCTAAAGTTTAACATGTGCGTACGATTATTATAAATAATTGCCTCTGTCTGTCTGTCCTCTATAATGTATTAAACGGACCAAAATAACTACTAAAAGATGGGCGTTACTCCTGCAGGTAGTGATTAAGTAAATAAAAACGTTTTATTTTGACAATAGAGTGGCGTAGTTGAGTTGTTCTTGCTTTACTAACATGACTGTGGGTTCAAGTTCAAAAGCTTAGTATTGGTGGTGGTTGATGATTGGGCTTTTTCAATTGTATGTATTGTATGTATTGTATCCTGCATATAGCCAGGTAGGAAAGTAGAAAATGGAAACCTAATGCTAAGACACTTCGTTCCCCACTTTCCGCCGAATTCTGAAGGCATTGCGTGCTGAGTGGTGGAACGCAACGTCGTGCTTTGCCTCATTACCAGAGACAATAAATTAAAATATTAAATATCCCATTTCCCTAAGTAGGAATCGAATCTCTCTCTATCGTGTTCACAAGAAATTTTAAATTTCAAGACAAATTTTGATTAAAGCAATCCGAGGCTATAAAGTTTTAAATATTTTAAAATAACTGAAATTATAGTAAATATTATAAAGTAATAATGTACTTCGAGACACAAAAGGAAGTAAGACACAATTAAGTATTGTAGTTGTGTATGAAATAATGGAATAACAAATGAACGCCGTGATAGATTGCGGTACGCTTCATCTGTTATTATGACAGAACTTATTAGATCAGGTGCTTTGTGGGGGGATTTTTTTTATGCAGCTCGTACAGCTTGGTAGCTCTTTTCTCTCCTTCTGATTACAGTGCTATGCGAGGAGAAGCGGGAACCTAGCATTAAGACTCAACCCCACCGCACTTTCTTTCTATCAGAGAGAGGAAAAAGAAATAATTGATGCCTTTCTTATTAATCATTGATTCTTTCTAAATTATTAACAATTACTTCTTTTACTTTTTTCAGGTAACTGATCTTGAAAATCGTCGTATAAGTAAGAATAGAAATTACACAAAAAGTTACGTAACATACTTATTATTTAATATATCTGAAATAAATAAAAAAAAACCTATGTTATAGGATCTATAATATAGGTTACCCTTAGTGTTTCGCTAGAGGTTATAAGAAATATGTGGTTTGAACATATTTGTAATTTTTTTTAGTTAAGATATATGTATTAATATATGCATATACATTGAGTTGTTCATAACCACACTATATGTAACGTGATATACGGCTTTTCTCAATAAGTTAACTATCCGAATCAAAAAATATTTTTTAAATTATAAATTTTAGTTTCTAAGATTAGCGCATTCAATCAAGCTAACTCTCCAGCTTCATAGCATTCGCATAGATAAAGATATACATAGAAGTTACAAAATTTCTTCAAATATTACATTAAAATTTTTCCCTCGAGACGACGTTATAATCAGCGTACGTCAGTCGCGTGTCGAAACATAATAAAATATAAAATGTAAGAATATTTATTTCTTCACACAACGGTGTTTTTCGTTTTCTTATTTCCCAATGCGACATTTGCATATGACGTTCGCTCGAGACGACGTCGGCCAGGCAAATGAGACTTGGTGTTGCTGCACTAAAAATATTATATTGTGAATTTTTATTTTCCTGAATGATTATTTTGATATTATTTGCATTGCTTCGCTCTGGTTGCGGAGTTGAGTTCTGCTTATAATACACCGACATACGACCGAAAGGGGGGAATGGGTAAATAGTTGAAGGTTCGATTCTTATCAGAAAATATTTTATAGTTTTTGTTTTGGTACTTAACCCCGTGAAATAAATCGGGGGTTTGGGAGTTACTTTTTGCTATAGAAACTGTTACGAAATTATATTTTAATTTTCTAAAATTATTCCGAAATAATTAACGCCATTGGAACGTATGGCTTATCTAGTCAGAGTGCTTGGACGGATTCCAAACTATAACTATATAAATATTATACACTCAAAAAACCCTTAACAACCAAAATGTAGTGACAAACAAACACACATTAACTAACCATAACCAAATCTATTATCGATTCTTCTAATAAGATTACCCGATACGTACCTACATTGAACGATTGTCATCTGACGTATCCCGAGGGTTTTACCCTTCATTGCCCAAAATTAAGTTATTGTCAAGTATAGTTCGAGACTAATACGGGGTTGTGTCTATTCGAGTGTAATACGGACCAAGGCAACCTGCCTTGTCTCTTCATGCGTTGGACTATAAATTTGATTTTCTATATATACATATATATATATATATATATATATATATATATATATATATATATACGATGCGAGTAGATATAAGTATTTATTGTTTAGTTGTTATAGTGTTATACTGAAGTAACATATGGTTTTGTGATTATGTAGAGTTGGTTTCATCGAAACTATTATAGTTATGTAGTAAAGACTAAAGCCTTCCTAGGGAAAGAGTTCCTGAGATAAGCTCATTCACGCATACAAACTTTGTAATATTAGTTAAGATTAGATTATAGAGACACTGTACACGATATTTGTTATATTGTTTATTACATAAGAAATAAAAGAAAAGTATAGCTCTTACACCATATGAATTAACATGAGGCCTTAATTTGAGGCTGGTCGTGGCGCAGTGGTACAAATTGTGCTGCATAATCGACTGGTTGCGGGTTCGATTCCCACTCGAGGAAAGAAAATATTTATTTATGTTTTCATTTCTTCGCTCTGGTAAAGTCAGCCGTGTGGTCCCGGCTTAGAATAGGATCACCCTGGTACTGTCGGTGTCGTAAGAGGCGACTAAAGTACGTGTGGAAGAGTCAAGTAATGGCAACACGCATGGGCAGACTCGACCGGATTTAATACCACCCCCCGGCATTTAAAACCGGCGTGAAGTAGTGGCCCTTGCCACTGCGTTTCGCATTAGGTAATGCCGGGCCCCGGTGCCCTTCATCTTCACCTTAAAGGCTGGCAACGCACCTGTGGCTCCTCTGGTGTTGCATGGGGTCGTGGGCGGCGGTGATCACTTACCATCAGGTGACCCGAACGCTCGTTTGCCTTGTCCTCTCCCATAAAAAAAAAAAAAAAAAAAAATAACAAACGATTATCTGAATATACTGTCAGGATAACTGAGATAGGAAAAGAGGGGTATCTGGGTGTGGGAAATACTTAGGCCTACTTAGTTACCCGTACAGCGCAGAAAAAAATAAGTTTCTAAGTAATGCAATCAAAACATGGTAATTTTTACGTTATTATACTTTTTGCTGCGTTTTGTGTCAAATTAGTTGCGTAATCAACAAATGTAGGGTATTTCCCGTAGACCTACAATTATGAAACTTAAAGTCATTAATAACTTACTAAGTTATAAATTATTTAAATCTATAACTATAATTAATCGTCGTCATAAAGTAACTCCCCTTGCAACTAGGAAGTTGGGGGAGTAAAAAATGTTTCATCTCTTTGGCGGCATTGCAAATCTTGAAAAGTAGAAATCGTAGTGTCTTAAAACTAGGTTCCCTTAACCTACTCTGAGAGATATGCGAGATACAGCGTGAAGTTAAAAAATAAATATAATAACTCTACAAAACTAAAGAAAAACTTACCTAGAATTAAATCTGGTCGTAAAAAGATGATTTTTGGTATAAAGTAGCGGATAACGCACAAATTACTGCGGCTTAACTCCCTACGGACTGAGATCATATATTTAATTATATTATAGTCGTTAAGACTTTCAAAGTAGTTTATTCACTACACATTTAACCGACTTCAAAAACACAGGCTATCGCTTTGAGATGTTTGTATGTATGATAATGTATTTAGGCTTAATATAGTTTTCGTGTGTTTGTACGTATGTAAACAAATTTACCGAGAACTATGGCTTCAGTACGACATTCGTCTCATATAGACTTCACGCGGTGTGCCTATGAATAAAAAATTTCGCCGAAAAGACCTTAACCGCACCAATTGAAAGTTCTCATAAATCCAGGTCCAGCAATGAACCTGTTAAGTGTGGTATTCCAACTTAGAGAAAAGCTCAAAGTTCACCAATATTGATTTTCCTTCCGATTCGCAATATTTCACACTGCGTATTAAATGCTGCGTCTTAACACCACAACAGTAGTCTCGAGTATAAATTAAAAATAACACTCATGAATGAAAGTAAATTTAAACTTAAGTTCAAATTTACCAGTTTAGTTACTGGTAAAGTTTTGAAATGCATAGGTAATCTTATAACAACGTTTGCTACAATATCTTGAAGGTTGCAGGCTTAAGTGTATCATAAGTTTAGAATTCATCGCTAAAGAATCTGCTTTTAAATACAGTATATTATACTGTCTCTTTTCTTTCTTTGTCTTTGACCCTGTATCCAATAAGAGAGAAAGAGGAAACGTAATGGTAAGACACTCCGTTCCTACTTTTGGTCTTTTTTTCGAGACATTGCGTTTTGAGAAGCTTAATTCAATACCACGCTTTGTCTTACCAAAGAGAGAATGTAGAAATAAATATTCTTCCCGAGTGAGATTCGAACCCATTACCATCACGTTTAAAGTAAGACGCTGCCGCTGTCTGACGTGCTGCTGCGCCGCGACGGAATTTTGCAAACAAAAAAAGGAAATTTATTTTAATACATTTATCATACATTTATCATTATTTATACTCGATAGGACTTCCTAATAGAACTCCTGGATTTCTTCTTTAGGTCAATAAATCTAACGTTTTGAAATAAGCATTCAAAAATATATTTAGAAGCCTGTGTCTTTTTAATATTATCTTTATTAAATTTACCTCAAATAGGCATCGAACTCACAGCTATCACTCTATTTATAAGTTTCTAAAGGATTTCTCAGCTAAACGAAGACGACCCCTTTAAGCACAACGCGCAGCGTCCCTTCTGTTTATTTATTAGATTATACTGGTTTATAATGTTTCTAACACTCCCAGAGTCCCAAGTTGAAATACTTAACGACGTTCGTGGGACAGCTCGAATAGGGTTAAATAAATATAGTCGTTGTAGTTTCATTGAAGTGTAATGCTTTGATGGGGGGAGAGGGAATCTGTACACCTAGTCTTGAGACACTTCGTCCCTATTAAGACACTTCCGTTTTCCACTTTTCGCCTAATTTTAGAGGTATTGTGTAATGAGTGGCGGTACTCAATGCCGCGCTTTGCTTCATTACCGGAGCAATAAAAAGAAAATATAAGAACATTTTAGGTTCTCGAATGAGAATAGAACCTGTCACGTTTACGGAACCCTCAGTGGGTAAGCCGGACTCGCGTTTATACAGATTTTTTAAAATATTTTTATAACGCTGTATTGTATCTAACTGTATGCTGCTTTGTATTTAGTATACATGAACATGTTATGTTATAACTCTCCATTCTTCACTTTCCACCCAATTTTTTGAATAATGAATGTCGAGTGGCGGAACTCAACGTTGTGCTTTGCCTTTTTATTTGGGAGAGAAAATGAAAATAATACAACAGAACCACAACTGTTGAGTCTACCCCCAGAATATGTAGAGATTTTTTTTTACATTATTCAAGGATATTGGTTAAAAAGTACGGAACCTTAAAAAACACTTGCTCATATATTCTTAACAATCTTCAATAGCTTCACGCACATGTGATTTTAATTGATATGAAATTAAACAGATCATTTATTTTAATGGAACAAATGTTTTTCTAATTAATTGTAACACTACTAATATAAGGGGTTAGATAATTTATTTTGCAGTGTGGGTTTGATTTTTGGTTAAGGTCAATATTTTTTTATAATATATATCATCAGTCGTATCAGAGTTACAAAGAAAAGAAAGAAAGAGTAAATAACAATAAGCTCTTTAATGTTATTTATATCAAAATCATGAAGCCAAATTTTTAAACAACAAGAAAAGTTCGTCATAAATCTTTCATTAATTTTAATTAAAACCCTTGTTTTTGCTATCAACTATTAACCTTATAAGCACGTTAGATTTTTGGTAAAAATAAAAACTCCCTAAATAGGTTTGAGAGTCACTACCAGCATTTCTACCGTAACGATAGATAATAAATCAATATCCAAGGTCTTTCAACGGTGAGTCAACATAGCTTTGGTAGAGCCATCGTAAAATCCCGCGACGACTGACAACCCGATAACGTGGAGTTAGTTTTTAAGAAACGCATTAACATTTTTTGTCTCTGTGTAGTCCATAACTCGGTTATTTTTATCATTTCTCTAAAAACTAATAGTGTTCGGTGAGCTTATACATATTATATATAGGTGGCATATATAATGCCGTTATGGCTACGGTCACACATTCAATTAATTTATTTTCACATGTAATTAGGTCGGAAAATCATAATATTACTAAAACTATGATGACCGTCCTTGGTTTCCACCGTAATGGAAAAAAAATCAAAAAATAAAAGTAAATACAACGCACTTGTGGACAAAACCGGAAAGCAAACCACAAGATGCAATAAAGTTAAAAATAAAAATAAACACGCTGTTCTTTGCATCTAAGTTGCTCTACAGTACATTAGGTTTACAACATACTCGTAGATGTAGTAAAAATATTAATATTGCATCATATTTTAATAATAAACAAAAGCAATGCCTATATTACTAAATGCAGAGTTAAGTTACAGTACAGACAAGATTTTGTCATTATACATTTTTTTGCTTTTAGCTTCACGCTGTATACTGCACATAGCAAGGTGCTAAGACATTCTAGTTTATTTAATTAGCTTATTTTACGATCATAATATTATTTTAAAAAATATCTTTAAATGATTCCATATAATTGTGTTTATCTATTAAAAAAAAGGTTGTGTGTTCCCGCGCTCTTGCACCCCAACCAAGCGCTGCGATAAACCATCATTCATCACATCTACGAGTATGTATATGACAGAAAACAAATAAAATTAAGTATTCCGCTTCTTTCTACTATTTTTACATTAAAATAAAAAAAAATTGAACCAAAAAACTAATTTCGTTAAAACCATATAATAATTAATTAATACATTAAACTTAAAAAAAGTTCCATAAAAAAATAAACATCAAATGCATCACCGACACACGACAGTATCACAAGTAAACACTAAACACTTTTTTAGAATCGCCCGGGGCATATCGACGAGCTTTTAAAAAGCTAACCCGTTTGTTAGAGCGAGACGCCACTATACAACACGTGGGTAGCGGATTCCGAACGCACGCATACCCCCCACCACTGCGGCCGCGCGCAGTCAGTCGCGCGCCGACCGCCACAGGGGTAAGTTGTATTGAGAGCCCGTCGAACGTAGAACAGTGCAGTGTTTAACAGTGTAGTGACGAAAAATTGTGTTAGTGCACTATGTTGTGTACGTTATGAATGGTCTGGATCGGTGCTTCTTCGATCAACGTGAGTTTCTTTCGCATTTTTTTCAAGATTCCTGTTCTAGATGTTAATTTGTAGTAAGTAAGGAAATTAGTGTTCGATTTATTTTGAGGTATAAAATGCCTTTTTTATCTATTAAGCGTGTTAAGCCAAGCTCTTGTTTGAATGCAAGGAGCAAATGTAACATATGTATCTCTTTAAGATAACGCGTTCCGCCTAATGAACGAATACAGTTGCACTAACATAAGTAAAATGATGATAGGCCTGAGAATGTAAGTCTATAAATGAACTTTAATAGCTTTTTAATTGGATTTTTTTAAGTTATAACGTATATATTTTATGATATAAGACTTAAAAATATATAATGGACAAAATTATGTGGACTATTATGGATATATTAAAAGAATGGATTATTTTATTTTAATATAAATTATCGTCAATTTTAACATATAAATCTATAATTTCCACATTATTCACGTTCGATTATAAACAACTTACCGTTTTTCTTGTTGGATGTTATAAGAATAATATAGTTTGTTGTAATTTTATAGTATATTTTATTATATATATTTTATATTTAGTATATTTTTTATTAATAAAATAGTAAGGATTTGATATAATGTATATATTGAAAACACTTCCTTTACGGAGTGACTGACAGCAACTACTGGACTTGCAAGGTTGAAACTTGACACGTTAGGTTGGTTAGAGAGTATTAGTAAAAAAAAAGAAGTATCAGGAAGAAATAAGAGAATATAGCGCAGTTCTTGCGGAAACCAGATAAACAAGATATTCCATTTCACTTACAATCCAAGCGAAGAACTACTAAACTATCGTGCGATGATTTGTTAATTATTAAAATAGCAACAAAATAGTTCAAATATATGTAACGAAGTGTCTATCTCTACATTACACTACTCTGCCTACCTATACAGACAGATTTATAAATAAAGTAGATGAATTATTTTTATATAATAAAATTCATTCATATAAAGATAGTGTATATAATATTACAAATAAAGTTATATTTTTCTCTCTTCTTTATTCTTGCACTAAAATAAAAAAAACACATAAGGAGCTAAAATCACAAAGTGCACTGAGCGACGTTATCGTTCCAATAATTCAACATGATTTGTAAGGCTTTACGAGCTTTAAAATGAATGTAATTTAGACAAAGTTCAAAGTAACGTTACACCTAAATCATTAATTTAAATAAGATTATGGATTTTTTAACAACAACACGTTAAACATTGTAAAAAAATTCAATTGTAAATTATTGTTATATTTTTAATGTTAATATTTGATTCATTGTAAAAAACAAGTGTATGACTTTAACGGCTGCAATTTATGGGTTCCATTCCCACTTGAGGAAATGACATGCGGAAAGTGAGGAAAGGAAATATTAGAAGTGGGATGTCTTAGAACTGTGTTTACAGGTTCCCTCTGCCTACCCCGCTGCCTGTACGATACAGCTGAACCTAAAAATATATTATATATTACAATTACTTTTTTATAAATCAAAATTAAGAAATGTCGATATCTACATAAGGTATATTTCTTTTTTCACTATAAAAAATCACATGAATCAAATCGCCATTGCATAGCGCAATTTGGACTTGTGTAAAAGTTCATGTTAGCACTGTCTATCTCTCATATAACTAAACGAACTTTAACTGTATACGTATATAAATTGCAAAATTTACGTTTTATTAGATCATATTGTAAACAAAGTATTTTATTTATATTCCTCAAATGGCGTTTGTGTTCTACTTTCATGTTATTTAAATACATATCTTCATTTAGTATATTAATGTGAATAAGAAAATGTAAAGAATTTGTAGGCTCGCTCGACTCGCGAAAGTTTTCTTTCAATGTTTTTTTTTAAATTTTGTTTTTGGTTTTAAGTTATGTAAAAACTCTTAAAGCAACAACATATGATGCATATGTACGTTATTTATTCTTAAGTATAACTTGAATAGATTAATAATATTATTTTAGATGATATTTCAAAAATGATAATCGGAAATATAACTTTAAATCTTTTAAGATATATATTAAATAAGAAATTGTGTAATTGCGTATAAAACTTGAATCGGTAATATAAGGCGACGCCAAGAAATTAAACTTACAACAAAAAATAAAGTACTGTACTTCATTCTGAAGATTTTAAAGATTATAAACAGTACTACATCTCTATTTCTAAAATATCAATACATTTTTTATTAGTTTATATTAAAAAAAAATAACGTAAGAAAATTTTAGATATCAAAGATATTTACAGAAATTTATACGTGAACTAGCTAGATGAATTATTACTGGTTTTTTAATATTTAATTGTGGCACGTTTAATTTAAGAAATAAAAACATATTTCATCCAATGCAAAAATTAAATTTCTTTCTTGTAACGTAAATCGTGCAGCTAGCACTTGCTTCTGCCACTGTACACCAGGTACCATATAGAACTGTATACTCGTGGATGCCAGGTTTTATAATCTGATCGAACTCGCTCAATTTTTGAAGTGCATAAAGCACTTCCACTTTCACTTCTTTCTTTTTTTCGTTTGGAACGGAGTGTTTTAACACTAGATTCTCAAGTACCCTCTGCCTGTCCTGCTATACGCGTGATGCCTGATAAGCTAATTACTATTAAATAAAGCAAAATGTTATGAAAACTCTTATGAGTCACCACTTCAATCTAACTTTATTTATTCCTAAAATAACGTTATTATTAGAACCGATAGATACATTTGTAAACAATGCTAGCATTACATCACTCAAAACTAACTTTGGCTTGTGTGTGTTAATTAATTATTATTTTTTCCTTATTGACTTACTATTATAATGAAATGTAAAGGATATTTGATACAAAATAATTAAAAATTTATAATTTTTATATAGTTAACTACAAAAACGAATCTACTACTACTGGTGTGTTGACTTTATCATTCTTATAAGTATCACTTATATGCAATATATTTTGTTCTTTTGCATGATCGCCAGTGACAGTAAGTGCGACGTTTGAGGATTCAATTCCTGTTTGGGGTACGCCTGCACATCTTATCAAATTTGAACTCACTACTATCTCAGTAGTCAATATTTGCTGAACGTCATATTTAAAATGCAATTCAAACTAACTCGTGATATTTTTTGATGACTTTCACGAGCAAATATTGAATAACCTGTCCTATACAAATAAGTAATATATCATTTGACTAAGAGCGAAGCAAAAACTTTTGACATTGAAATCGATACTAATTTCATATCTTAGTTGACGATTATTTTATTTTTTTAGCTTCACGCTTCCTCTCGCATATTTAAAGTTCTTATATGAATACAAAACACATTCCTACTCCTCCGAGAGGGAATCGAACCCACAACAGTCGCGTTTACGCACACTGTACTGTTGCGCCACGACGGCGTCGAGACTACCTACATACTTCAAGAACGCATTCAAATCTTGTCACGTTCATTTTTTTTACAATATTTCAGTATTTTTTTAATCCGTCCGGCGACGAGGCCGTCGTGTAAGGGTATAAGGGTGTGACTGTAACGCGACGGT
The DNA here is from genome assembly GCA_037355905.1 of Heliconius aoede. Lineage (NCBI taxonomy): Eukaryota > Metazoa > Arthropoda > Insecta > Lepidoptera > Nymphalidae > Heliconius > Heliconius aoede. Next base: position 16,101 of record JBAIZZ010000284.1, read on the forward strand.
TGTGAGTTCGATCACCACTTGAGGAAGTGAAATATTTATTTACGTTTATATTTCCATTTTTCTTCGCTCTGGTGTAGAGGCAAACCGTGGCGTTGAGTTCTGCCAATTGACACGTAATGCCTGCAAAAATCTGCAGAAAGTGGGGCACGGAATGTCTTAACACTGGGTTCCCTCTGCCTACCCTGCTGTGTGCGGGATACAGCGTGAAGCTGATTATTGATTATGTTTTTATTATTATTTCATATTGCGAAACTACAAAAACAATCAGGGTAAAATGCTAGTATTCAGAATTTTTTTTAAAGTTAAACATGACTATAAAGTATTTGACAAACAAACTCTGTCATAATATTAGGATAGTGTGGACCACCCATGTTAAAAATCTATCACGCGCGCCATTATGGGTCCACCATTAAGCCAGACCCACCCTTTCTTGTTCATCTTGGCTAATTTACATATTTTTGTCCCTTTTCAGTCGTATGCGGTTTGTGACTCACGGTAAATAAAAATATTCTATAGATATAACTATGATTTCTTTATGATTTATCAAAATATAACAATTGTGATGCAGGGGCACAAGCGTGTGTGTGATAAGTTCACAATCAAAGTGATAAGTTGTAGATTCCCGTTCGAAGAAATATTTAATAATTTGATAAAAAGACAAAGCGCAGAGTTGGTTCTGCTACTCAACATGCAATTACTTCAGAATACGGCGGAACGTGTGAAAAGAACTTATCTGTCTTATCTTAATGGGAACGGGAGTGTCTTAACACTAGTTTCCCAGGTTTTCTCTACCTATCCTATTTTGTCCGGGGTACAGCGTGAAGCTAAAAAATCAAAATGAAAACATGTAGCAGTATATAACTAACTAAACACCGCACCTTAAGATAAGGTACCAGAGCGAGGAAATAATAATAATACATCTCCACGAATTACAATCGAACCCACAACCCTCTCGACAGTTACAAGTTGTTCTATATTTGTATATAATAATAAAAAGATGCTATTCTTTTGTCCCGGCATCATGTCCACATTGTGCACCGTCATCTATCGCGAGTAAAGCATTTCCTGTAAGTAAATGAGATCCATTTTTATCGATCTCTCTGTCTGCTACTAGTAATGGATGTAAGTTTTTTTCTTCTACACTTTGTTTTGAATAGATATTTTCTATACAAATTTATTTGTGTCATTAAGGTATATGAATTAAAAAAAAATAGATTTAATATGAGATTTATGTACTCTTACAATTCACATTTACATTTTACATCCTCGAAAATTTATACATTGTTACTTAAATATGAAGAAGGTATTTATTTCAATTTATTTCAATAAGCATTTGCTTATTGAAATTAAAAATAGGAATTTTCATTAACTTTCGGCCAACACTTAAGTAAATCTATTGCCTCAAATGTCTGTTGTACCTCAGAGGCACAAGAAACTCAGCGAGGTTTTCTTCACACATATTATTATAATAAAATATTAACTATGTAAAATATAATTATAATAAAATATTACCTTTATTCTAAATAAAATACATAAAAATATAAACCATATATAGGCTACCATACCAAGCCATATACAAGAATACATACAATTAATTACATAATAATTTAAATAGATAAATATATATTTGAGATATTTTTTTAAATAACCCAAATATATAATATTTATGTAATATTATATATTTGGGTAATTCATTCCATAGCCTGACTCCGGCGACTGCATATGTATGCTCTTCTCTCTCTAACTATGCTCATTCACTATGAAAGAAAATCACTACTATTGAAAAAAAATTAGAAATACGATTCACACGTGGGTTTACTACAAACAAGTGATCGTGGGGTGGCGCGGTTAACTTACTGGCAATCGACCTGCACTGAATCTTAACTACAACTTTAACTTTCCAGTTAATTTAACCGGGAACGATACGTGCATTTGTAAGCAAGCGACTTCACGCTTTGTATTACGTACAGCGGCATAGGCCGAGAATTTAGTGTTAAGAACTCCGTCCGCCATTTTGTGACAAATTTTGAGATTGCTTGTTGATTGAAGCACTTAACGTCGCAATTCACAACACATTGCGGCGTTAGATACGACATATAGCTGACTGTAGAAACTAAAATAACTGAAATATAATCATTAAAATACATGAACAAACATTTCTCGATTGGGGATCGAACCCACAATCATGTTAACAATCAGATACGGCCCAGCACCGTCACGATGGCATTAACTTTATGGTTAATTTAACCAAGAAAGAAAGACACATGCGACCAAAAGTCAAAAACTCCCACATTTGTCAGAACTCCAAATACAAAGTCAAAAAACAAAATAATTATATGCCATTAGATGTCGTATACGTCACGTATGCAATTTTATTTATCGTTTCGAACCTGTAATTTCTGTGGAACAATGGGCAGTCGAGCAAATGGTCGTTTCTATTCAGATGTAGTACTTACAAATAATTGTTATACTATACTATATATAGAATACGTCATAACGATCGGATCGATTGATGATATTTCGTCTTGTTCAAATAAGTTTTAGGTATGTTTTAAATTGTATATTTATAATTGCATAGGAGGAGGAGGAGGAGGCCGTCGTGACTCACCAACACCGCCTCCGACTGAATGCGCCAAGGTTTTTGGTGCAAGTTCTCGCTCTGGTAACAAGACAAAATGCGGCATTGAGTTACGCCTTTTAACAATTATTAAAATCTATAGAAAAATTTAATCAAAATTATATCAGTTTCCTGCTGTTCCCGCACACAGCAGGGTAGGCAGAGGGAATCTAGTGTTAAGACCCTCAGTTCCCCACTTTCCGCCAAATTCTGGATGCATTGCGTGCTGAGATGTGGAACTCAACGCCGCCCTTTGCCTCGACAACAGAGTGAAGAAGTGAAAATATTTATTATTAACTAATTATTTCCCCGAGTTAGAATCGAACCTCCGACTCGCCTCTATAAGCTACAGAATATTTCAGTCATTTTATCCCGACATCGCATTTCTCTATTTTTGTATTGAATACGATATTTTAAATACCTAGCCTGTTTTGCGGTGACGATACATTGAAGTGGCGGTCTATGTGATAGCACTCTGTACAGTAATGCAGGTCATTTGTACAGATATTAAATGAGAATTATTATTTTTTTATTATAATTTTATTTATATTTGCGATGTGGTCCCGTGCGTCTGTAAACACGGCGGTTGTAGGTTCGAATCACACATATTGGAATGAAATATTTATTGTTTTCATTGTTTCCCTCTTATAACGACAACAAATCCCTGCATCACGACTGACCCTAAAGGTTACAGAGCATAAGAGTGTGACTGTAAACGGGACAAACGATAGGTTTTGAGTAGGTGAGGAATTGAACCCACAGTTCAATTCCTACTGAAGGCCATAAAATATTTAAATGTTTTAATTTATCACTCTGGTGTCCAGTCAGGCGCAATGAAATGTCTCAAAAGTTCGGTGGAAAGTGGGGAACGGAATGTCATGTCACAAGGCTCTCTCTGCCTACCCTGCTACAAGCGGGATAAAGCGTGAAACTAAAAAAAGAACTTCGAAATTAATAAAAGCACTTATTAAACACTTAAAACGTAAGTGCTTTAATACAATACATGAAAGTGGCGATATAAAACTTAATATGACATAAAACTCAATCGTCTATTTGACGATCTTTGTAATCGTAAAGCCGATACAAATTGGTTTTTAAGGGCGCCCATTCGGGGATTACTTTATGCAAGCGGTGGCTGCTGTTATTTTTGCTTGTTTTTTACTTTAATACTATAAAATAGATTGAGTCTGTTTACATGTGCGGTGGTTGTAGGTTCTCTTCCATTTCGGGGAGAATATATATTGGTTTTTAGCTTCACGCTTCATCTCTAGCGTGGTAGTCAAAGTGAAACGGCCAAGAGTGCTCGAATTCGTTCATGTATGCATTTTTCTCTTCATGTACTCTGGTTTTTCGAAGGTCAACCGAGTTCTGTCCCTGACCATCATATTTTACATTACCAAATAAAAAAAAAACAATTTTTATTTTAGAATATTAATAATCCAATTGAATTTGTGCCCGCCGTCATCACATTTAATCTAACCCATCGATCATTCAAACCACAAACCAAAACTTCAATATAAATTAGTCTAAAACATTACAAATCGGCCATTCTAAATAATATATGTTAATAAACAAATGATAATCACTGTACGAGAACCTCACAACAAAACCCTATAACGTATTAATAAAAGACTAATTTGATAGCATAAGCGCTAATATCCCGCAATTACTGTATACGAGATAATCTGGCAACAATGGTCGTCATCTATCGTTGAATTTTGATAAATATTTATGACTGTATTGACATCTATATAAAAATTGACGTAGCAGGATTAAAACCTGCAATTTTCAGATAGGTGCTAAATCTAGCTTAGATTTTTTAGCATCATGCTTTATCCGTAGCGGGGTACCCAGAGAGTACAGAGTGCCACACACTCTTCTTAGCTTTTTCGCCACTGCCTCTGCCATGCCCTCCGGGGAGTCCTTTTGCAGGTGAACATTAAGGTCCCTCAGCATACCCCGCTATATGCGGGATAAAGCGTGAAACTAAATAGAACAAGTGACATATAGAAAATAAGCTCATTACTGCTTCCGATTCACATATCTCTCCTGTGAGTCATTTTTTATCAAATTTAAAAGAATTAGTACTGAATCAGGTTCACAAATCTGGTAAAAGGATAATGAGAATTCTTCCTGTTGCCTTTTGATGACCCTATATTTGCAGCCTCTAGTTTTATTCATTCCTCTAAGGTCTGTTCAGCTTTTTCAGCTTAGAACAAAAAAGAACCGACACCGTTAACATTAAACAAATTATCATAAATTTTGTACAAAAAGCCCAAAAAAATCCATCAAAGTTCGCTACTAAAGTATCACAAAGTAGGTTTCGCAACACATTTTCATATAACAACGTAATATGGTAAATACGCTACCTCTCATTGTGAGCCACATCTGCACCAATGAATAAATGAATTTCATATAAGATGTCGGCACTATTTTTCAATTTTCCTCTAGAGCACACACGGAATGGATAATTTTCATTATTATTATTGTTTTTTTTTTTTTGTATCCCTCATGTAACCACATATGTAGAGGGAACCTAATGTTAAGGCATATCGTCCCCAACGTACCACTCACTTTCGAGATGTACCTTTGCATGTACAGCTGCGAAAGTCAACGCCGCGATTCGTCTTTTTACAAAAATATCCTGGCTAAAACTGGTGAAAAGTGGAGAACTGTAGGTTCTTTCAACCTTAGTACAGTAGATGCGTAAATCTAATACAAATAATCAAAGGACCATGGCGGCATAGCGGCACAGTGTCTGACTGTAAATATGACGGCTGTGGATTCGATGATCATTCAGGGCATGTATTTCTTCTTTATTTCTTCCAGCCTGTCCTGTTGTATGCGCGTTGTATGTACAGCGTAATATATATATAAGATCCGATAAAAAAAATTGTTTTAATCCTCTTAACAAATTCAGTTTGACCTGCCGCGTTATTAAGCCATAATTTTGTCAATAAATATTTTAATAATAGCATTTACATATTAATCTCGTACGGCATTTTAAATTTGTCATTAATTTTATAATTATATAATCATATAAATTATTTATGTTATAAAACTTTTTGTAAGCTGTAGGTTATTAATATATTTTTGTTGATTGGCAGAGCTCAACGTATTGTGTCCGTATTGTGTCGATTGCATAAAGTAACCTGATAATAGTAATTCAGACATTTATTAATATTGTATTACATAGAGACATGAGACATCTCTATCTTGATATACACACAAATCTATATTCGATTACGCAATGATTTCTTCAACTTAAGCGCGGTCCCTTTCACGATTATTCTCGGATCGGACATAAGAAGTGAATTATAATGTAAAGAAGTGAGACATTTTGCGTGAAAGAGATAGCACGATGCGCATGCCCATTCGTTATAAGTAACGCCATCTATAGTTGAGTAAAGGAAAGTTTTAGGATATAGTTATTATTGAATTATTCGCTACTTTCTGAATTCGTTATTATTTGATTAATATCTTTTTCTAACAAATTATTTTTATTAGTATTAAATTAATTGATGTTCAATTGAAAGGTTATTTTGTTTTAATTTAGCTTCACGCTGTATCCCGCACTTAGCAGGGTAGACAGTCACACCCTTCTGCTATTCGGCCACTACGGATTCAGATAATTATATGGCAAATATATTATTTTATGTTTTATCCTTATTTCCAATATAACTTTATCAATCTTACTCATATCTCAATACAAAACTAACCAATTTTCTCATTTATCTATCGAATATACAATACAATACAATTTTTGTTGTTATAGATAAATATTTATCGGTTATCTTAAAAATGCGCCCACGTCGTAAATTCGAGACCAAATATATCTTAAGATTGAGTGATAAATTGTGGTCCGTAGATATCAATTTTGTGGACAGAAACCCCTGATTGATGCGCTATTTGGTCCCGTGGTGGGTTATTTTATACCTTTATCTTTATCCGAGATATGATAAAAGGGGTGATAACCAAATAACGGCTTTATTTTTAAGTGACCCGCCCACGCCCACGCCCACGCTGGACAACAATTAAAATCCCATTTGTATTAGTTAAAACAATTTTATATTTACCTTTTTGATGTGAATATTAGATTTTTTTATAACTTCGCTCGGGTCCCCATTTTCTGCTGAATTTTCGAGGCATTGTTTTTTTGAGTGGAAGAATTCAATGCTTTGATGATATGGCCACAATATTAAAACATTAAATACTTCATTGCACCGAGTTCCCACTCGGATTCACAGCCGTTTTATTTTACAATCACACGCTTGTACCACTGCGCTATGACGGTTTCAATATTCTTCAATAAATTACATATATAAAAATTCTTACCTAATATTTAGAATATTTAGTTTGACGCCGTCGTAGCGCAGCGGCACAAGGGTGTGACTGTAACGTGACGGTTGTGAGTTCGATCCCCACTCGAGGAAGTGAAATATTTATTTACGTTTATATTTCCATTTCATCGCTCTGGTGTCGAGGCACAGGGCGGCGTTGAATTCTGCCACTCAACACGCAATGCCAGTTTTTTGTCAATGAGATTAAATTAAATTATAGGTCTTACTAAAGTATTTAATATTTATCATTTGTTTTGATTGACTAGTATATTCTGTATATGAATTAGTATGTATGTATAACAGATTTTAATAAAAAATAACTGGATGTTAAACAAATAATAAAATAAAAATTAACAATTTTGATACATTTCAAATAATCAGATAACTTTAAAGAGTTTAAAAGCCATCGCCAATATAAAATGAGTGCCAGCTCGGCATTAGCTTTTTAATTTTCACTCGGAAGGTATAATTATGCCAGAAACGTACAGTCGTTCGAGAGTTCGTTTTGTCGGAGAATAAAAAAATCTCACGCCATCAATTTCCCGGAGGACGTTTCGTCTCAGATTAATTCCGACGAAAAATAAAATACATTCGAGATTGTTTACATACGCTTTTACGAATAAATAAGCGCTTACATATATCGCAATCTTCTCTTTGATTACTCGATGTAAACACAACGTGGGAAATATTCAAAATTCATACTCATATTAAAAAGTTGTCTTTGTAGACCAATGACGGCTTGAGTGTTTCATGTTTTAGGATTGCATGTGCTTTGATCAGTATTTTGTAGATAGACTAAACTTAACTTACTCGTAACTACACGGTTTATCCATCATCTTTTTTCTCATGATTTTTACGTGACCTTCCTCCAGTATCTTTGATACTGTGTTTTCGATAGACTAAACATTAATATAATAGCTACTTTAAATATTTTTCCGGAGAAATACGAGGAAACGAACATACAACCATCTCATATACTTTAGTATAATGAAGAATTTACCAATATTTGTAACATATATATGTGTATATTTTGAAAATTAAACTTAAATTTTAAAATACTCCACAAAATTCTAAAACCCACCCTATCTTTAACACGGATACCCAAATGCATAGTTCCGAAACGAAATCCGAGTAACATGACGTCAAGCACAGCTGTGTGTTAACACGGCCAGGGCCTAGACCCCCCAAATACAATACTTGCACCCCTTGCTCGTACAAACTCTGAGGGTAGTCTGGGGGGGCTGGCAGGTCATGCATAATGGACGGTTGATTCTCTTAATCTGTACTCAGTGACACTATAGATTAGCCGAAGCGACGCCTGTCCTGTTATTGTCAATCAATGCGGACTACTGAGATGTTGAGATACTCAGTTGCTTTGTATGTTACAGAGACAGAGGTCGAAAAAATAGATTTTATTAGACACTACAGAGGCAAGGTTAGGATGGAGATTTCACATGGATTAAATAATATACTCTGCACTATCTAGGTCTTGTTAAACCTAGACATCAGTACAACTGATAGATAATTAGAAATAATTAGTGTTTTATATCCAAGTTATTAACTCATATAATACATATATGCCATAGCGGCGCAGCAGCACAAAATTGTGCGAAAAATGGGTAACGAACCTACCCCTAGGTTTTGTCAAAATATAGACTGAATTTGTTTTTAATGGGCATATATTGAAAATAAAGCTGATACAGATACAGAATTTAAAGAAAAACATTAATAACAAACCGCATTTTCACAGATAATGCTTTCCCTCCAAGAATAAATCATTAGTCGTTTCAATACAACTCCTTATTAGTCAAAGGATTATGTAAAGTGGCGTCTTAACGCATCAGTTCCAAAAATGGCACCGAATCTGTTGACAGTTACAAATGTAGCCACTTCTCTCCGGTCGTTCTATACTTCATTATTATTCGTATTTAGTCCGCCAATGAATGGTAAATGGATTGAGGTTTTGTGGGTAAAAAGTTGTTTGAATTTAAAGTGCTTATCTGATTTTTGTTTGTGCGTAATAAATGTTATATGAGCTGCCTGTGAGAGAGACCGTGTGTTGGCTGCTGCTTCTGGAGTACCACCTTTTTTTTTTTTTTTATGGGAGAGGACAAGGCAAACGAGCGTTCGGGTCACCTGATGGTAAGTGATCACCGCCGCCCACGACCCCATGCAACACCAGAGGAGCCACATGTGCGTTGCCAACCTTTAAGGTGGAGATGAAGGGCACCGGGGCCCGGCATTACCTAATGCGAAACACAGTGGCAAGGGCCACTACTTCACGCCGGTTTTAAATGCCGGGGGTGGTATTAAATCCGGTCGAGTCTGCCCATGCGTGTTGCCATTACTGGCGACGTGACTCTACCACACGTACTTTAGTCGCCTCTTACGACACCGACAGTACCAGGGTGATCCTATTCTAAGCCGGGACCACACGGCCTTCGTTACCCGTTCGTTAAATAATTATTAGAAAATCATATGTAACATATTATTATAAAAGTTATAAATATCTCCTTGAGGCAGTAAAAAGTAACTATAACTATGAAATATTGTCCTCCATTCTAGACCAAAAAGTATATATAAAATCTTTTGTTTTTAAGAGTGACTGAAGAGACTGACATTTGACTATATTTAAAAATTGGGCATTCTCTCTTCTCTCACACATTATCCGGATCTGGATTTTTCATATACAGAAAAATAATTGTAACAAACAACATGTTTAGTTCAACTATCACATTTCTTTCGTAAAATACTTGTAAAAACGATTTAATTTTGATTTTGGCGGTTATAAAGAATAATGGCAGTAAATTTAAAAGAGTCACGATCGAAATGTAAACTTGCTCTAGGAAGTTTTGTTTTTCGAACACTCGATGGGACACATGTTCGTTTTTTTTTGCTCCAAGCTCCATGAACGACTTCCTTTCATAATTATTGTTTGACATTTGTTAATATTAACTATTGAGTTGACACATGTTTGTATTTATTTGAAGCCAGTCGTAATGCAGGGGCACAAGATTGCGACTGTAAGCGCGACAGGTTGGAGGTTTGATTTCCAATTGAGGAAATTAAATATATACTATTTACATTTCAAAGAAGCAAAGTGCTGCGTTGAGTTTCGCCACTCAACACGCAATTCTCCAGAATTCGCAAACGGGGACGAAAGTGTCTTAATCAGAACAGAGTGTCTAAACATTGGGTTCCCCAATTTCTTATGCTTGCCTTGATGCGTGCGGGACACAGCGTAAAGCACACTTATACTTATCTCGTCAATTAATATATTCCGTTGTACATTGCATGAAGTGCAGCGAAAAGTACCGCCACACCACACACAACGTCTTGAATTTGAGCAGAAAATGTGGAACAGAATGTCTTGACACTAATGTAAGCCTTTTGAGGTATTGTTAACATAAATGAGTAATCTGTTTACAAATCTCTTTCGCTTATGAAATTATAAAGCCCCATTCGAGAAGTTGGAAGAGTAATTTGTCACTGAATATGCACACGTTATATATAACTTTACGTTTTCAGGACAAGACAGCCGACGTTTGATACGCCATTAGGGATTTATAAACATAATTAACTTTACCCATACTAATGTTTAGGCAATGTTCATATTGTGATTTTAATTAACGTAAAAGGGTATGATTAGGTGGAGTATTTGAAAGCTATGTTTTTTCTCTGTGGTCAAGGCTTTCGCCTCGTAGAGATATAATGTTCATCTATATATAGCTACTTATATTAAAATTTAAAATGAAAAATATTATGGAATATCTCTATACTGAATTGGAGGAATCAGGAATTTGGCTCATTCAAATGATAACAATCTTTATTACGATTAAGGTTAAGTGTATTATACTTTTTATCATTATATAATTATACTACGTAGCATAGATATATTCCCAGTTTTAAAACCATACTGGACTGTCTTGCAAATCGTAACACGCACCAAATCCAAGTCTAAACGGAAAACTACAGGAAATTAAGGTATCTCCAATATGATGGCCAGAGGGCATCATCACATCCTTGTTTTATACAAGTTCCAATCAAAAAGAACTTACGCTAAATTCGATCGTAACATGTGTTCTTAAAAAGGGGTCAACCATTTAGTTAAATGTCGGTTTGAATAATGTTTCTACTGACAAAAAAACCAGCAGCCCGGCAGCGGTTTGTCAAAACGGTTGACATATCGTCCGCGCTACCCGCGCTAGTGTCCCAGATATTTTCCAAAAAAATGTACTACTGCACGGAAAAAAATTGAACCAGAGGACAGATAATGTCTGGAGTGAAACCGCCTCCGGCAACGTTAAATGCGATTGTGCTTACCGGTTAATATGACGATTTTGAATGGAACATTTTATTTATATTCCGAATAATTGAGATGATTTTAAATTCGAAGGGTTTTTTTTGGGGAGTAATGTATTTTGGTTTATTAGAAGAGTAAATTTTATCGTTTTCACTTGAAATTCTTTTTACACTTGTTAATTTGTAAAGTTCAATATATTTTTATACTTTGTTCAAGTTCATTTGAAAGACCTAATCAGCTAATATAACATATTGGTACTCCTAGCTTACATAAGCCCTGTGTAACATAATAACCTATTATAAATTCCTATTTTAATATATTTAATGTGTTTAATAAGCACGATACTTTGTCACACGACCTCTCTTTGAAACAGCGACTCAAGAGCACACTTAGGTAGATAAAGCTGGAGCTAAGCTTGCGGCCACTTGTTGGGGACTTACATTCATTACAGTAGTATTTTCTGACTATCAAAAAGTTTTTTTTTGTAGCTTATTAATGTTAAGACACTACGTTTTCCACTTTCCACCGAATTTGAAATATTGACAGTTTTGAGAGGCGGACGCAACGTCGAAGCGTTTGGTCTTTGTATAAGAGCGTGGAAAATAAAATAATAAAGACATGAACAGGTATCGAACCCACAACCTGCCGCGTTGACAGTCAGTCGCTGTTCGACGGCGACACGAAGAGATTTTTATATTAAGAAATATATCTATTAATTAATATTTCGAAAGTTGATCAATTTAGATTTAATTAATTAAGACTATTGTATATATTGACTTTAATGAAAGTCGGTCAAAGCGGGCGCTGTAAATGGTTTGATTTGTTGCCTCCAGTATTGACTTTGTAAGATTATATTATACAAGATGCTTAACTGAGTTTGTGGTAGTTCTATTTCTTGGTTCACGCTGCATCCCGTACCATCCCGACACAGGTACGGGCTAAATACGAGAAATAACGTAGTGTAGGTAGAGATAACCTAGTGTTAAGACAATTCCGCTCCCCAAATTCTAGAGGCTGCCGATGCTGCACTACGCCTCACCCAATTAAAACATAAAACCGTTGAAGACGTGTACGATAGTAGTGGATTCAAAATATATTAATGTTTAATTACTACACATAATTTTTCAACTCATTTTAATAATTATGAAAGAAAATATATAATAACTATTTTTATATAATAACGAACCTTGACCTGTTCGTTATGAACACAGAAAATCAGCCAAATCGGTCAAGCCGTTCTCAAATTACGCCTTTTCTTTTGTATGCGAGAAAATGATGCTTACTCTCGAATATATCTCAACAATATTTAATAATTTATTGATATCATTGCACAATGAATAAGATCTGACTCTGACATTGAAAATTAGTGAAGACAAGGAGAAGTTATATTGAGTGTAATTTCCAAACATGTAAACAGAACTTTTCAAAGTCTAACTAGTTATAGTTATTTTATATTCAATGCATTACTGTAGCAATATTTTGATAAAAAATCATTTCGAAATTCAGAGGCCAGTGATGGTGTTAAAGCACAAGTGTATGACTCTAAACGACAGGTTTTGGATTCGATTCCCGTTCCAATTAAATATTTAAAAATTTAGTGAATAAAAAAGCGGTGATAGCATAAAGTAAGTACGAGTGTATCAGAACTAAGTACACAAAAGCCGTAGCTAAAGTATTTTTGTTTTGAATAGTCAATTAACGAAATAATTGTTTCGGTAGCGTTGCCACACTTGCCGGTTTGTTTGCCCACATTGTTCCAAGTTGTGTTTTAATTTGAATATTTGCTAATCTGCTTATACTTATTGCGAAGCAAATTGAGTTCTGTTTGAATTCATTTAAAATTTAATTATAATTAGTTTTCAATTAAAAAAAATTTAAACACAGCTTTGAGTTTGCCGTTTGTTGCTGAAAATGGGAAATAGTGTTGACCTGCGCCACGACTGATCTCAGTAAGGGATATTATTAAGATAAGATATTTTTAAAATAAGTTATATTGTTGAAATAAGTTATATTTTCGCGAATGGGGATCGAACCCATATCCTATAGTTAAGGACCCACAATAACCACTAAGCCAACAGGATCATAAAAGAGCTATTCAACTCGGCTTTTGACAAATACAGGTATAATATTTATGTACGTATGCGCAGATCGCGATCGTATCGTAGTCAGAGAGTGGGCAGTGCCTCGAGTTTACATTGCCGGTGCTGGCGCTAGTGATAAGATGAAGCGATTGGTTTTTTTTGATAACAAGAAATTGAGTTGAGCTGATATTATATGAAAAATATTCATAAAACTTCTTAGTTATTTTTTTAATTAAATTGCTAAAACATACCTCAATAAATATTTTATGTAATATATATATTATACATATATATACCCAGTGAACTCAATCTGAATTTATTTGAAATAAAAGTAGTAAAAATAATTACATACACTTTTTTTAACATCACACAGTATCATGGACATCGAAGTCAAGCATATAGCCCCTGCATAAGGAACCTCACTTTATACTCGACTCGAATCGAACCCACAAACAGTCTCACGCCGCAGCTCTGCACCACGACTGGCTAATTTAAATTTTAAAAACCTAAACGCTTGTCACTCGCTACCCACAAAACTGTAAAAGCTTACTACACTAAAGTACACAACTTACCCTCCCGTGCGCCGTGAATTTACGATGCATGCACTGAGGGAATTTCGTTATGGTATTCCTTAACCGAGTGCAGATTCTGTACGTTTTTATAGAAGCTGTATTACTTGAACTATAGTTCGGATAATAATAATGTTTGTTCACTTTGTATCCCGCATTTACTCGTAGCACCGAGTGTAGTGAACGGAAGTCAACGCCGCCGCCATCCTTTTGGGAATCGATACTGACTCTGCGCCACAGCGGCTTCCTTCATTATAGTTGTCAGTCCATTCTGCTTATTAAATTAATAATCTTATAATACAAGCGGGCGAAGCCGCGGGCGGTACGCTAAAATATAACTTCTAAAATAATCTCAAAAGAAAAACACCCGTCTATCCACAAAGAAAAGTATTCGTTACACAACCAAAATATTATTAAATTTGTCAATCCAAAACTACTTTAGTTGAATATTCGCACGCTTTATAATAATACGATCAACAACACTTTTACGTTTAGACTAAATTCAATAGAATAGCCGAATTTGACAAAAACAATTCATTTCACATTTTATTCATATAAAAACTGGTTGGTTTTTTTTTTCACAATTTTCACAAAGGACTGTCAGTAATGATATAAAAGAAAAACCTTTAGCCCGCGCCGAGACGCGAAACGTAAATAGTTTTTGTAAATTCAAAAGCCGTAGGTACTATAGTGCGCCGACCAAATTCTAATGATGCCAACTCAAATACTACGAGAGAGTTTTTTTTTTATTTTGATCGGCCGTGTATTAATTACTGACTGGAGTTTGACGTAACTCGTATATATACTTATAGATAAGCAATGTTTATATTATTTAAAAAAATTCCAGACTCGATTATCCGGCCTTTTATTATATGAATATTATATGAATACACACCAGTTACACGAAATATATGATGTAAACGTTTGACATTTAATTGAAAACATTTTCAAAGAGTGAGTGAGATATACTATATTTTTATAGGTTTTCTTCATACATTCGGTTATGCGGATATTCCTTTTTCTTTCTTGTGATATTCCACTGTCCACCTTCCGCCAATTCCAATGTCCAAACACTGTTTTGTCGTTTCTAAATTTGTTCTAGATATATTATAAAATACATTTGTTTATACAATTTTGAGATGTTACGGTGAGAATGAAGAAGAACGTGCTCAGCTAGTTTGAGCACGTCAAACGAAGGAGTGATGAAAGAATGGTAAAACAGATTTATGATGGAAAGTAAAAAGTAAGAGGCTAAGACACTGGTGGAAGGTCACTTAAAAAGCATGAGGACCCTCCGGTGGGCATGCATGGAGCGATTGATGACAGTGGACGAGGCGAAAGAGGTATGTACCATAGCGTTTGGCGCTCCGTTCTCAAGTCTTCCAAGTTAAGTTAAATTTATACAATTTGTTTCCATAAAATATTTGAAACCTGAACTTTGACTTCCAGTATAAGAACTCGCAGCGTGATTATTGTTATCCGAATTTCAGGGTGGTATTTCCACCGTGGCCTACTTCATGGCATATCCTCCCATACGATCGATCTGAAGTTAGATTCTGAGAACAATATTAATTACAACGTAGAAGCTGTTGTATTCTATTATTACACCATACGTTTACCTAGATTATTGTGTAATTGCTGATATCATATAACGAAGCTAGTATTGGGCTTCTCATAGCTATCTAATGCCACGTACAAAAGACAGACAGATAGAGTGAAATGCGTGAAAATGGCAATGAGACCTGTATCTACGAGTAGGAAATACAATTCTGTTTAGATAGATTTTCCTAATTTAATTTATTAGACTTTTTTCAGTCTCACACTGCATACCAAATATAGCAGAGTACGCAGACGGGACCTAGTAGGTAGGCAGTCCGTTTCCCACTGGAAAGTGGGAATCTCGAGGGATTACGTATTGAGTAGCGTAGCCCAACGCCGCACCTTTCCCTATTACTAGAACGAGAAAATGAAAATATTCGATAATTAATTTCACCGAGTGGGAATCGTACTCATAACCGTCGCGTTTTCATTGACACCACAACGCCATGACGGCCCACATATATACCAATTTTATGAGCTAAAACCGTAGTAAAAGCTAGTTTATCATAAATATTAGTGTTGATAAAACCTTCGCTCAATCTAAAACAGATATACGAAGACTACAGAGAAGAATTTTATTTCCCCTATAAGTTTTATATTTTATAGGTCAATCGTAGTGTAGTTGGCAGACGAAAAGGCATATAAGGAGTGCCAATTTCTGTCATAGACGTGGATCTAGCGATAGTGATAGCGCAAGATTTAAACTATACGAGTCTTTTACTACAGAAGTGTCGATTCGTTCTGAATATTGAAAAAAAAAAACTTTTTTATATATGTAACCAAATGTATTAACACTGGATCCCTTATTTTCTTTCTACCCTGCTCAATAATGCTAATAAATGCTTATAAATATTGAGAAATAGAGTTAATATAACATTATAACATTATATTAATTAGATAGAAGCTTGAACATAGACTTCTATCACGTAATCCCCACAATTGGAGGCGAGAGAGGAAACATTGGTTAATCTTGTCGTTATTCTGACCTAATTATTAAAAGCAACTTTATCATCTTATTTCTGTGGACTGTTAACTAACTATGTGACTGCTTATAATGTTTGTGGGTTTGGTTCTCGGTGGGGTAATATGTTCTTCAAGTTTTATGCTTTATGCATATGCACTTTCTGCTCAAATTCGAGATATTGTGTGTTTATGAAACTTTACGCCGCGCCTTGTTTTATCAGATCGAGGAAAATAATACATACCGCTCTCAGTTCCCCTTTTCATGCCTAATGTTCAAGACATTGAATGTGTTGAGTTACGGAATTCAACGCCACGCTGCAAAATAAAAATCGACTAACCGACTGAGAATAGAACCTACAACCGGTCGCATTAACAATATGTCACTGTGCGACCAAGACCTAATAATAATTTAGATTCCGAAAAATAATTAATAGGTACAAGAGGAAAACTAATAAACGTAATGTTTTAAGTAAAAATGATCATGATATTCAACGTGGACCCGCAAGTTGGGCGTCAGCTGCCGTCAGCCGGCGTATACTAAACGATAACTAGGTCAACACCGTTCTCTCATCACAGAAATGAATGATAGATATATAAAGAATATCTTTGAATTCTACCATTTCCTTTTCACTACTATTGAAATTAAATATAAAAATCACATTCCTTAGTACAAAAATTACAAGAAGATATAAAGGGAAAGAAAGAAATCCGTTGCAATTATAAAAGAATTTTGTAGTAAATTAGTTATTTCATCGCGTGCCACGTTACAATTCTCAATCGCTTCTGACCAGGATTCGGCAACCCCTAAAACCGTGACTTTTGCCCCCGCAACTGATAAGGGGTTGGGGGTGGGGGGGTGTTTATTGATCGGGCCACTTCGTCCAACGTTCGTCGGCCAAGTTCGGCACACTTCGGCGTTACTTAAGGGCGTTTGGTCACTTGGCAAGTTTACTGGAATAACTTTAATTGGGACAAGGTTATCAGTCAAACTAACGTGTTATTAGCGGTTAATTAATGATAATGATGTTCATTATGTATAATTGTGGTGGTTGTATGTGTAAATATTTATATTTTTTTAACAAAAGTTTTTTTTGAGTCCGCTTTAGCGCAGTGGCGCAGCGTCTGACTGCAAGCACGAAAGTTGTAGGTTTGATTCACAGAAAATGAAATATTTAATATTTGCAGTTCCTCGCTTCCAGTAACGAGGAAAAGCGCGGCGTTGAGTTCCGCCACTCAATATGCAATACCTTCAGAATTTGGCAGAGAATCAGTTGAAATGCATGAGTTGAAATCCAAATTTTCTTAAATTCAAGGCTTATCAACACAATTGTACGTCATTCAGTACAAAATTATGTTCGGTCCCTCGACACATAAGATGAAACGTGCTGTTTTCAACGTTTTTTACGGAATTATGTTTTAAAAAATTCTGTCTTTTTATCTAATTTACATGTTTTATAGGTTGTTTTTTTTTTTGGAAATAACATAAAGCAAAATTAGTTAAATTTTCATTTCATTGTTTATAAATAATGGTGGTATTTGTAATATACATAGAGCTCAGTTGTGGCGCAACGCAGTGAATAACTGTAAATGGGGCAGGTTGTGGGTTCGATTTCCACACGAGGAAATTGAATATTTACTATTTTTATTTTCTCGTGCTGGTACCGAGGTGCGGCGTTGATTTCCGAAACTCAACACGCAATGCCTCCAGAATTCGGCTGAATTTTTGAGAACGGAAACTACCTACTCTCTAATGTTAAATATAACTGCAGCACCATCCAACACTACATCAACTAATTTTTACCTAACTAATTAACTAAGAAAACAACTATAAACATGATGATTATAGCAACACTTGAGTAAGGAAATCATCATATTAAATAATACATTTTTGCAAGTGGGAATTGAACCCACAACCTGTCGAGCTCACAATCACTATCACACGACTAGATGTTTTTCGATATCGAATAAACACATACTCGCGTATAACATAATTAGTAATTTGTTTGTTTTAAATACGAATTTAGCTAATAGTATTTAACGAGAACTTATATTAATATTAATAATTAATAGTATTTCATTTAAATTGCAAACAGTTGCCAGTTGGAGTATAAATAAACACTACTTTGATTTATTCAATCTCGCTGTTATTTCATTCTGGTAACTTGATTCTACGAACAAGATTCATGCATATAGCAGGGTAGGCAGGCAGAGTGAACCTGGGCATTTTCGTTCCCCACTTGTACCAAATTTTAGAGACATTGAATCGTTAATGGTGGTAAATATATAAAATGTTATTTCCCTCACTTCTAATCCTACGCCACGACGGCCTCTATGAAATTAAGTATAGAAGTATAGATCTAAGAATGAACACAACTAAAAATCTTTACAGACAAAAAATATAATACTGTTAAAATGTTTTTTTTTTTTTGGTATATAAATGCCGAATACGCCGCAAAAGTGGAACATTTTCATTCCAGTAACGCATCAGGGCATATTCCGGTGGCCGGATCTAGGTCAGAATACGTATTTGGTTTAATTGAAAAAGTTAAATCGCCAATTTTCACGGAGGCTCGCTTTGCTTGGCTGTTTTTTTTTCTGTGCGCCCTGACGCGTTTCGGTGCTGCCGGGTTCCTCTGGATTTTATTGGGCCCCTGTTGGAATTGTTCTTGAAGTTTTTACTTTTATCATGAGTGGATTGGTAATGTTTTGTTTTATGGCTTGGTCTGTGTTTATTGAGACTGTGACGCATTGGGATCTTCTGACTGCAACGGTTGTGGGTTCGGCTCTAATTTGCGGGATTGTATATAAATTATTTGAACTTTCGTGTGCTTTGGGAGACAAATAGGTACTTTTAATTTAGCCATTCCCAAAACTCTTTTCCCTTCCCGGCACTCTTTTTCCCGAAATTTCATCTTATTTGAAGACGATACAAAACGCCAGTCATGGTGTAGGAGCACAAGCGTGTGACTCGTTGTAGGTTCGATTCCTACTTGAAGAAATGAAATATTTAATATTATTTTCAGATCACAGCGTGAAGCTAAAATAACCACCAAATCGTATAATCTAAATTTTGATCTACCCACCAATGACGTCACTTGTTCTAACATAGTTTATTTACCATATGCGGTGTACAAACAAGCAATAAATTAGTTCGCGGGGACTCTCAGTTGATAGATGGGAGGCGAACAGTAAACAAACTCATAAAAACCCAATAGTCACCCAGAGATGAACAGACTGCCATGTCAGAGTGGAAAACAAACAGTGTAATGCTTTGGAACTAATTAAATCATAAGTTTGTGAAAATGTAAGAAAAATTAAAAATAAACTTTTGTTTTCTTTACTTTTTAAATTGGTTAATAAAATATCAACATCCGAATGCATTAATAAGGCCATCGTGGCAACGTGACGGTTGGTTTTCGATTTCCACTCGGGGTATAAAGTATTTAACATATGAATTACAACATATGATAACATATGAATGGCAACGAGACAGCGCGGCATTTAGTTTCGTACACAATACGTAATGCCTCCAACAATCCGACGAAAGTGGGAATTAGAATGTCTTAATATTAGATAGGCAGAGGGAACCTGATTAAGGTTCCCTCTGCCTACCCTGCTGTCCGCGGGATACTGATAGAAACTAAATATATTAAAAGAATAACTCCAAAACAGAACAATCTTCCACAATTTATAGAAAAGTATTTTTTATGACAATTGATATCAATTTATGGGTATGGAGTATAGAGCGAATTGTAAAGCCATGGTTTACGATGTCGTAAAACAATCATGGGACCATATCACCCTCGTTAATGTAACTGAACTTTAATGTGGAAAAATTTACTTTGAGTTAGTTATGTTATTTATAGTTTACTTAACTACTCCTATACTGATGTTATAAAGAAAAGTTTGAAAAGTTTGTTCGGGTGAACGCGCCAATCTCCGGAACGAGTGCCACGTGTCATAAACAACATTTAAAAATATTGGTTACTCGAACAGATATTGAAGTGTTTCATTGTTAAGGCAATCATTTTGAGTTCGCTTCGTCTGATATACTCGGAGGAGACTGCTTCGCTGTTTTGTTTTGTTTTTATTATTTTTGGCTTTAACCTGCATCTTGTATATAGCAGGGTAAGGAGGGTACCCTGGACTCTACACGTAGGTGGAGATACTCCATTCCCATGAAGACACTTCCGTTACAAATTTTCATGCGTGCTGCGTTTTGCCGATTCCAGAGATCCTTCTGCCCCTACGCCACCACTGACGTGTTAGCAGACTCATCATCATACGAATATTTGGTAAAGTCTAGTAATCCGTGAAACACGTTTGTGTTCAGTTTCAGTTAAACACTTATAAGAGTCTGAATTTTATAAAAATCGGGGCCAATTTAAAGATTTTTCCATACAAACTTTCAACCTTTATTTCATCCATTTAAGGTTAAAATTGTTCAAAATCCTTAGTGGGTGTCCACATTACAAGAATAAACCTACCTTTCTACCATCAGCGGTTACGTCTGTGTGCGCGGGTTACCTCAGTCAGTGGGAACATCTTTTTTTATACAGATAGATAGTAAATTTCATTAGATTTTATATTTGACTAACATTCACGTACATTAATATTAATCAGTGTAAAAGATTTCTCGGTAATAAAGCTAAAGTAAACTTCGTTATTGCAAATTATTCAAATTGTATTTGCTTTCATGAGTGTTTTTTTGGATGCTTTGTAAAAGAAAAACTGAAGTAAAAGTATGTAGAATATATAGAATAGAGTTACTATGTGTTTTCTTCTTTTTATCACTTTTCGTTAAATTACTCATATTTATTTGATTTGTTCCCTTTTCTCATTCTTGGCGGCGTTAAGTTCCGCGAAATTTGCACTCAATATATCGAAACAGACGTTGAGTTACGGAAAAATCCCAGATCGACAAAAATGTGAAACAATTGACAACACTTTTAACCAATATACACCTGCACATTAAATTATACCTCAGAAATAAATCTAAACCAACTCTGATAATGTTTCAAAGACATTTATTCCCCGCTCTCTTTTCTAACATAATATTTAAATTTACTGTTTCATAAAACCAGAGAGAAGTTTGTAAAGGCCGGAGCGTCTCTTAAAGAATTTTCCAATAATCGATGCGTTATTGAGCAAGCAACTCGATTTGGGATAAAAGATTTCTATGGATTAAACTTATTTTACATTTATTAATAAAAACTTTGGATTTTTTCCAGATTTGCTTGTGATTTTTTGTTTTATCACTTTATTTTTTATTGATATTGATATAAGAATATTAACTTTAAGCTTCGTAGAATTAATTATTACTAAGATAATTCTTCCTTCCTCCCAATTTTAGAGACATTTGCTTATTGAGCGTCCAATTTACATCTACTGTCCATAAAGAAATATATAATAATAACAATATTCCAAAACTAAAACATAATAAAAAATAAAACACAGCCCACTTACAAAAAATATATTATTTCATAGATTATTAGCTATATAGAAAAAGATATCAATTCTCGACTCGCCGACCGCAACTCCGTTCATTTATCAGCGCTGTGCACTGCTTAAATAAAACATCTTGTTCTACCATCCGCTGTATTTGTTTGTAATGTTGTGTTGTTATGTTTATATTATAAATTGACTTATATTGTGTTTTTAACTTATTTATTTGAAAGTTCGGTGTTTTGTACCCCAAAGAAAAACTATTAAAAAATTGCAATATATATTATACTGGCGACTTATACGGTTTTGCCCGCTTAACAGTGTATATATATATATATATATATATATATATATATATATAAATTACTTTGAGGTTTTATTTTAGATATACGATTATTTTTACTACGTACATATGTATACATACACTTTGTCAAATCATTTTTTTCTATATTTTGTATCTTTTATCATTTTTTACGTCGATAACGTAAGTAATTTTTTTTCTCTCATTTAAAAATATTTTACTCTTTCTTACTATAGTAAAGAAATTACGAATAGCGGAATATACAGCAACATCTATGACAATAATATCTTGCATTTAATAAAGTATTTTATAACTAATTTGCCAATTAACTTACAATTTAATTCCTATTTAACTCCAAAATAAATTCACGCTCACAAACCATTTTACAGTACAAATGTCTCGTATCTGTATCAAGACAGCACGATTTATATTGTCCCGACAGTCTTTATCTATTAGTGCTTTCTTCTAAAACTATTTGTTACTACCCTCAGTTCGTTTCTTCCTTTAGTGGGAATTAGCGGGGCGTTTCACCCTTCAGTTATTTTAGCTGGCTTCTTAGAGTGTGCTAGTTTTGGCTTTATCAGTGGTTTTATAGGTGGGACGTTAATCACGAGAGATTAAGGGTACAAAATTGCAGTTAACATTTTATGTAAGCTTTGCTATAGGAATATTATATTTATGAACTGAGGTTGCCGAGTTGTCGGCGTTTTAGGTTCGATTCCGTTCGTGGCAATGAGTTTCATTAATTTTTTCTCTGTGAGATCTAGACAGCGCGGCCTTAAAGTTCACTTTACACGTAAAGTTTTGTGCTGTTGCCATCTCTAAGTTTCTGCCCATTGATAAATGAAACTAATGAATTCCCTCTACTCCAAATCAAATCCATTGTCATCACGACAGTCAAGATCCTGTCTCACTGCGCCATAATGACCTCAATATCACAACTTTATACATTTTTTTCACATAAACATTATACATGTCATTTTAAAAAAAGCTCCTCTAAAGATATAAAAGTTTTAAATGCAATACAAATGAAGTCACTAGGGGAAGTAGAATATATGTAAATTGAGACGCTTAGGAACATGAGAGGTTACGCCAAAACTTATTCCAAGGTAAGGTAGGTACTTAAAGGAGTGCAAGTTGAGCTTAATAATTTTAGCTTAAAAGCTCGTTTCACTATCGTTTTCGCTCGAGAGGCTTAGCAACTTCTCTCTGCCGGTTTTTTGGGCAAATTTTTGACATCAGCACGGATTTTAGATATAGTTTATATTTAATGGTGCGTAGTTGATATTTATAAGTTGTTAACAATTTCGTTGCTGGAGTACGATTTGTGCTCATAGGTTAATTAATTTTAAGCTTTGTTCATTATAATTTTGCACAATTTGAAATTATGTGTAAATTTGAGTACTTAGTTTACCAAAAGGATTTATGGGACCGTCATGGCGCAGGGGCAAAAGCGACTGTTAACGAGAATATGAATATAGTAAGTTTTCCGATAACGCTCTGGTATTAAGGCAACGCGCGGCGTTTAACTCAGCGGAAAGTAGGGAACGAAAGTGTCGTAATAGAAAAAAAATGTCTTAACACTAAGTCCGCATGTTCCCTTCGCCTATCCTGCCATGTGCGGGATATAGCGTGAAGCTAGCTATAAAAAATTACATTTACAAAATATGTTTTAAGGAAAATTAGAAAGAATCTTCTATTTTTTTATAATCCAAAAAGGTTATCACGTTTTTATCTCAAAAGAACCACAAAAGGTTTTTAAATAATCACGTACAAGCTTTTTTAAGGGAACAAACTAAGATATTTCGTCATGCCTGCATAGCTTTCTACCTGGATATAAGATAAGTTGAGATAACAATTATGATACCTTTACAGACAGACTTACACTTTAAAATATTTGTATTAAACACATAAACTAAAATATTTTATCAAAGGAGGTCGTCGTTAGATAGCATCTGATTGTAAAACGTGATGGTTGTGGGTTTGATGTTTATTCATGGGAAATCCTCCCTCTCGTAATAAGATACAGAGCAGCGTGGAGCTCCTTCGAACTCTAAGAATGAAATGTCTTTATATTAGATTCTTCTTTCTTTGGATAAAGCGTAAAAATTACATAACAATTTGAGATTGGGATATATAGAATTATTTTACTTGCTTCAAACTTCAATGATTCAATCATTAAAGTGTATTAAATATTTATAAGTAAAAGAAAGTACCTTTAGCAACTAAACAAATGGAAGAAAAGAAATAAATATCAAAGAAACTAATGTCAGTTGAATATCTGATTACTCATCAAGACTACATTTAGATGGTAAATTGCCATTTCCTATTCCCAACATAGCCTGCCTCCTGTACAACAGACAAAGGGACCCCATGATTTAATAGGCTATACCAGCTATTGATGACGACTTCTGGGGTCAGTAAAAGAAGTGCAGTAAAAATGGTTAATGACTGGGGTGAAGTAAAAAGAAATCGGAAATATATTGCGAAAGCATTAGGGCATGAGAATGCTCCGAATAGCTGAATGGCCATAGAATTATTACTATTGGACACGGTTTTAGATGAGTTTGATTGATCTGTCGTTCTAATGTCTGATGTTTGGAAATGGGGTGGTCGATATTTTTACATAATTTTTTTATATTTATCAACTGTCGACAAGTAAATATGAAATATGATATGATCATTATCCAAAAAAAAAACATTACTCGGAATTTTTTTGGACATAGAATTGAAACCAAAAGCGTTTTGTAACGTAAATCACCGGTGGCTCATATGGACGTACGGGACGGATCTACATAAACATGTAAACGAAAACGGATATATCGCATAAGTGTCGCCACTTCGCGCCGGAACATCGCGCACTAAATCACAGGTCGACCCATGTTTAATTCAGGAGGTCGAAACTACAGCACACCCATAATTCCAAAACACCAAAGAAGATAGTGTATAACCTACGCTGACCGGCCCGACCAATTTTACGGTCTACTGGCATCGAGCGGCCGATTCAATTTTGGTAAAATTTTATTCGTCCGTATTCGAGCGTGCAAGTGAAATTCTATCGATGGTCGAATACACGATTCCCTTGCGATTTTCACGTGTTTTTTTTTTTTGCTTCCAGTGCTTAAGGAGTGCGGCTAAGGTACAAATTCAAGATGCTGAAACTTTTATTAGCTCCGGGGAGTTTCTATAAATCATCTTTTATCTCGTAATGAAAATTTTGTATGTGTATAATAACGTAAGAATATAGTGCTAAAATATAAATAAATAAAAATTCTATTATTTTTACAATATTTATTATATCTATTAAACTAATTCACGCACAATTATCGGTTTATTTGCGTTCGTTTACAAAAGCGTTCCCATTTAGAATTCAATCACCTCCATCTTGTGTCTCGCTCAGAGTAATGTGACACTTGAACCATCAATTTTCATAAGCCAGAGAACAATTGTTCTTTCATCAAATATCAAAATAAATCGTACTTTGAAAGTCATCAACATCAATATCGAGTTCATTGGTTGTCAAATTGAAAGGACTCTTTTTAATTTTTTTTAGCTTCACACTGTCCTGCATATAGCAGGATAGGCAGAAGGTACCTGGTGTTTAACACTACGTTTCCGACTTTCGACTCAATTTGCGAGAAATTGCATATTGAGTGGCGTAACTCAATTCCGCGCTTTATCTCATTACCCAATAAATAAAAAAATACATCCCCCGAATGGAAATCGGACCCTCAACCGTTGTGTTTACAATCAGACGCTGAGCTGCTGTGCCACGATGTCCTCATGAATGAATGACGTCCTCCTTGAATTTGAATTTTGAATTCGAATATTTTGAAAATTCTGCTAAGTTCACAGTAGTAAGCATTTAGGTCCCCCATTTGAGTCATTAATCAAATGTCATGGGGCGGTGAGCGATTGAAGCGGTCGATGCGTTGTCTGTACGTTTTTCTATGGCGTTCTAGGGTGAATCTGTCGATACTGTTGATAAGTGTATATTTCATGTAGCCCCTTTATTGTATGAATGATTGCGTTTCATTTAATTATAATATGAATGGCGCATTCGAATTTTATCATGTTGTTTACCAAGTCTGATCACGTTACTCGTTTAAACTGTTATCGTCGGGAAAGTGAGCTTCTGATATTTGATTGTTTCATAATATATATTTTGTGAGATTCATAAAAAAATTCTTTTGTTCTTTGAACTGACGCAGAGACGAAACTATACATTTTCTAAGAAAGTTGAAACTTAACGCGAAAGACGTTTAAGGAGAATAATTTTTAATAAAATATTAAAGAAATATTTTTTTTAGAAATACAAACGAAAATTTTCACACGTCACGACATATGTACGCCATAAACAAAAAAAATACTTTAAATCGATAAAATACAGAAAAAACAACTTTTAAGCTTTTAACAGTCAAATAACATGGGTTACCATCACAAATTGAATCAAGATCCAATCGAAATTAAAACTAATGTATACGTAAAATCACAAACTACGTACAAAACGGGTGGCAGTCAGCGAGTCGATTTGTTAAGCAAATTAATGCTTACCCAACACGCAACGCCGGCCTGTCCTGCTGGTACCCTTAAATAAAGATGATGTAATACACGAACTGCTCGTCACTGTCGATACTGATGAACCAAGGAAATAATAGAGAAGTGGTATCAGTATGTAATGATTATATATATAGTTTTTCCCTATAGCCAAAGGAAACCTAATAATTGAGACAGTCTATTCTTCAATTTCCACCCAATTGTCGAGACATTGGTGAAGTGAAGTAAATTCGCGGATTCAAATCCCGGTTCGTTTGTTAGAACTATGGAACTTTCTATAAATATCTTTTTATCCTTTGTATAGCAGAAATTTGCAAAATCTCGCTCCTACAGAGATGCTCACAACATAAATAAGTAATGTAACAAAATCTATAAGAATTTGAACGTAGCTAGTTGAGAGCGTATGGCTTGGCCAGAGCGCTTGGACGATTTCCGAAAGGCGCGGGTTCAAATTTTTGTACATTTAAAAAAGTAAGAATCTTTTAATATAACTTGCAACTTCTCCGCATTGTTTTCCTCCTTACAGTCTTTCCTCTTTAGTTATATTCAGTCATTACAAAGTCTACACAAATTGAATTTAAAACATATTTTCGCTATTTGTATGCAAACCATCGCTTTTACAGCCACATACATATAGGCTCTATCGACATCTAACTTTTCCTTTTAAGATTTTAATGCGTATTTATTATGGAATTTAATTGATTGAAGCGATGGTTGTATACAAATTAGTTTTAGTTATTCGCAGCAAGTAGTGAATTTGATTCTGAATGAGGATCAAATATATTTTTAATTTAAAAAAAAAACAGCTTTATGCTTTCTCATGTATACAAGAAAGAACGTAGTGTTACTAAAAATAATTAAAATAATATCAATATATTGACTCACTGTACCATAATGGCATCTATTTATATATTTAAAAATAAAATAATTAGAGGGCCTTCTTATAAATTTAAATTTATTTATATTTAGTTTGTGGCTAGTCAAGTCATGTGACAGGTTGTGGGTTCGATACCTACTCGAGGAAATATTTAATATTTTAATTTCCCAGAATTTGGAGCCACTGCCTAACCTGTTACATACGAGATACAGCGTGAAGCTGAAAAAAAATATGTGTTTTGTTACATTGTTTTTTAATTTAAGCGGATAAATCTAATTTTTATTAATAATTATACATAGTTATTTGTATGGACGGACGAATCCTTGATCGTCACCTATGTTTTAACAAACGAACTTATATCTAATGTAATGTATTAAATATTTCGCGATATGTACCTATCTATATAAGGCAGACGGCCTTATCTGTCATGGCGCTTTAGAGGCATCTAACCGTAAATACAGTTGTTGTGGGTTCGATTCTCAATCGGAGGTATGAATTATTTTTAATTTTCTCTAATTACGTAACGTATAGTATATCACAATGTAAACAATAAGAATGCCGAATACAATACTAGTTCTTGAGGTTAGCCCGTTCAAATAAGCCAACCTTTCTCGTTTATAATATAAATTGAATGTAGAAACATATACTAAATCTTTTTACTTAAAGTTCACAAAAGCTTATCCCATATTAGATAAAATCAGTAATGGATTCCAGGTATTCTTCAGTCGGGATTACGCAAATGGGTCACAGTATTGTTCTCATATTTTCTTTCCTTGAAATGTCATCCGGATGTTTAGATAAAAACTTCTTAATAATATATAAATATGACTGTCGATAGATAAATATCTATTTTTAATAAAATTTCTTATATAACGTTATTTGATTTTTGTATTGGAAACTATTATTGACGTATATGTTATCGCCGTCATAGCGCAATTGTCCAATCAGGCCGGACTAAGTTTGAATTTCGGTACTTTCTTATCCGATCCTAATTTATAAAAGTAGTAATACATAGAATAAATTTTTTTTTGTATTTTTCACACGAATGATATTGTCTTTATATATAAATTAGTAAATATAACGCTGAATAACGAAATTAAATTGTAACACGCGTATAAGAATTCTGACGTAGCTGGATAAGAACGTAAAAGTTTTACGTTTTATTGGCCAGAACGCTTTGTGGGTCCAAGAGGCGCAAGTTTGATTCCCACTACGTAAAATGTTTTAAACTATACCTATACCTATTTGATCATCCAACTCCATTTAACACTGAAATTAAAACCCCAAGAAATGTGAAAACCGCCCACCCAACTTACAACATTGCCAAAAGGATTAACAGGCTTACTTATTTTATATTAAACGTGAACAAATAAACAAAATTTTCAACAGTACATTACAAAATATGAAAATTTAATTACACATTTCCCGCTAGTACTGCGCATTGTTCGAAGATTTCCGTATTTTAATATTCCCCGAAGGGGTCCTGAGGTCATAACTCGTGCTGGCGAAGGGTACGGGCAGCCCAGTTATTTATAAACCAATTAAAACATCTGCAAATGGTAGATAACGAGCGATGAAGCGAATCAACTCTTTAGCTTTTTGCGTTTCGAGTTGTGTTCCACCTAAATCGGAGTACGGACGGAGTGCGAAATGTAAATTGATATTTGGTTACTTGATGCCGGCTTAAATGGTTTGGTTATTGACAAGGATAGATTTTTTTTTAACTTTCGCATAGGGAGAGAAAACCTGTTGTTAAGGTACTCTGCGCTAACAGGTGCTATGTATGTCCTATAGTTGAGAAAACTACCTATCAGCTAGAGCCAAGACACTCCGCCATAATATATCAATTAAAACTATGTATATAATATAAAAAAATACAAAAAGGTGTAATTTAAAAAATAATAAATAAATTTTCATGTCCCACCATTCGAGGCGCAGCCGGTGCGTCGTGCCAAATGATCGTTCATTTAATGGGTTTAACTATCGCATGCACATCGACTCTGCAATCTAGTACCGTTTACTTGAATGGATATGTATGGAATAAGTGAATTTCTATTCTACATATGTATACTGTGTATGGTAGTGGTAGCTTTTAGGGAGGATTTACATCATAGTGCCGGTGACAGTTCGTTCTCGGTCCAGTCTCATCTTCTTCTCATCTTTAGGGTTCCGTACCTCAAAAAAAGTGAATACTTATAGATTCTCTTTGTTGTCCGTCTATCAAAAGCAATTACCCTGCGATCGCATAGATGTATCGGTCTGAAATTAATATCAAATAATTAGGTCTACGGTCCCTTGGAGCACAGGACAAATAGTTGTTAAGCCATTGTATGTGAATACATAGGATACGTAGTTTGAACATCACGAAGCCAAATTTGTATAGACTAAATATACTTTTTTTATTTACTTACAACAATTCAATATAAGCGAAAGGGAACGTCAAAAAAACTATTTCATTTGTACAAATATGACATTTTCGCGACCCGCATCCGACGCTCGTATAAATATATATGTATGTTTGCCCATCACTCATAACTCATAACACTAGACGCGAGTATTATCTATGATGAGGTCAAACAAAATTTGTTGATTAAACCATTCAATTTGTAAAGATCAAATATTAGGCCTCGTTTTGTTTGTACTGGAGATAAATCGTCATTTTCTGTGGTAA
Organism: Heliconius aoede; assembly: GCA_037355905.1. Taxonomy (NCBI): domain Eukaryota; kingdom Metazoa; phylum Arthropoda; class Insecta; order Lepidoptera; family Nymphalidae; genus Heliconius; species Heliconius aoede. The sequence goes on from JBAIZZ010000284.1 coordinate 46,424, forward strand.
CTTTAACATGACAGTGAGGCGTTGATATCTGCCACTTGCTCTCGCGCACTGTTAGCAAAATTAAGCTGTGCTTTAGGGAAGGGAGTGTCTTAACACTAGGTTTGCTTTGCCTATCAATACGGAGACAAAATTTTTTTGAAGACACAGTTATTTGTACTTTAGATAAATCAAATCATTTATTTTATTCTATTTTTTGGATGTATTATAATATATATTTTCACAAGTTTTCTTTATTTTATGAAGAAACTAGGGAAAAACCATTCCGTTCTCTATTTTTAGCATTCTGTAATAAATTAAAAAATTACGTTTCTTATTAAGTGCCGTTGCTTAATGCCGAAGTATATTTCTTTAGATATGCTTATTATTATTAATCTAAATATTCCTCAAATTGCAAATCGGACCCACAAGTATCTCTCACAGCCAAATATGTCGCTACCAAGTCATAGCAGCCTATCGTCATTTCATCACAAAATTTCCCACAAATTGAGCACATAAATATTTACTATTACAATATTATATTAACCTTTCAGTAGTAAATTATAATACAGATATTATTTCAGTCTAAAAGTTTAACCTAGTTTGCATATACTTTAAAATCAGTGTAGTATGAGGGTAAACGAAATTATTTATTTATTTTGCTTCTATAGTAATATTGTATTATAACTGCTTCACGCTTTATTCTGTATATAGCAAACTAGGGACTCTTTTTACATCTTACTACACCACAACTGTTCCTCATAGAAGGCTCCGTATATATTTTTATCTAATTTTTAGTTTCTGTTTTTGTTTGTGCAGTTTTAAAGTCAATTTTTCACCAAACAAACGTCAGTGCTTACACTGCAGTAATTTGCAATCCATTCAAAGAATCATACACGAAAGTTAAATACTGCGAGTATGTTAGACAATCAATGTCCCATTGGTGGACGGTAGGTGAAAATTCATTTCTAAATTTCACCAACAATTTCAAGCTTTATTACACGAACTCCTATGATGTAAAATCGTTTGACAAATTCGAAAGTGTTAGAAATTACTTCTTACTCCCCATGAAATAGAGTTGATATTTGTGTAAATTTAAGTTCGAGTATTGTGCGGTATATCATTAAGCGTCGAATAAACACGGATAGAGGAGACAAGCATTTGTAATCTCTCCGCATACAGCATCTTTGCCCATGATTTATGTCAATTTTAGTGTACTTAGTAAGTCATTAGATGTCAATTCTATGGAGGGTAGCGCGTTTGGTGACCAGTTGGTGTAAATATTTGAATTGTTTTCCTAAATATGTAGTGCTTATTCCCTAACCTAATAGTCCACCAACTGTCTTAGTGCAAAGGGACAGGATCTGACTGTGACACAATGGTTGCGAATTCAACCCCCACTCTCGCGGGGCTGGCTGTAAATAATTAATAAAAAACGACCTGCTGAGATTCGTGCGACGGTTCTTCTCGGATCTGAGGCGCAGTAAATTTTGTGACAAGATAGTTTATTATATGGCGTTCAAAATATTAAGTTTTCACTCCTTTAGCTCCTTTTATCTTTACGCTGTATCCCGTACAACGGACCTGGAAAACTAGTGTTAAGACACTTCCTCCGAATGAGAAGCCAACCCATAACCATCGTATATCCAGTAATTATTGTAACTTCATATTTTGGATGACGGAGGATTTATATGACTTTGATGTCATTTACATTATTTTACATCTCCATAAATGCTGTGTCCATACGTCATGTGACATACGTCTCGAAAATTGGGCGGCGGAGTGGGGAATAGAGTGCCTATACACTAACTAACCCTCTGCCTATCCTGCTTTACGGGGAACCGTAACCATGAAACCGTCGTTTTTCACGTCACCCAGTGCACTACGTCGACATTATTTCTTCTGGATTAGAGCAATAAAATTTTTATTGACCATAAATAAATAACAAATTACCTACTATAAAGGATTGGCCTTTAAATCTAAAGCCAAACTTTCCAATAGACTTCATTTAAGTTATACCTCTTCAAATTGTGACAAATGTGACAATTATAAATACATATGGACCTCGTAGACACTATATATATATATATATATATATATATATATATATATATTAAAAATCTTTTTATGTGCAAATGTTACATAAATAAATATTTGAAATTTAAAGGAAAAAAACTTTTGTGAGTGAATTTTAGTCGATTGGGTTGGTGTACTAATTTTATTATTATCTAATAAATGTCGAAGATTAAGACACTGTTTTCTCCACTTTCAGTACAATTTGTCGCCACTTAACACGCCATATTAGTTGTAATTTAAAAGATCACTCACACAAACAACAGAATTATGTCACAAAATTCTTTCAAGAACATTATTTAACCGCTGTTTGCTATTGAAAATGAAAATAATGTAATAAATTGCAATATACCTGATAAAAGCGCACCGAAAAACCAAGTTCGGAGTAGATTTATCGGTGATTCTGGAGTTACGGCAAGTTGCTGGCACGACGACGCCGTAACGTACAGACGCAGTCGTTTTAAAAATTACTATGATTTGTTACGCACTTGTTTTCTACTCAGTTCAGTTTTCAGGGATAACTTGAAAGGTTTCGTAGTACTTTAACTATCTTAAAAAAGGTTATCTTAAAGGAGGTTATCTTTTTGGTGGTGGTTGGTAAAGTACGTATTTTGTATGTGTATTTTTGTTAGTATGTTTGTTCACTAATTCCTCGGTAATGAAAATAATATTGAGAGGTTCTATTTTTAATTTAAATGCGATGTTCTCCAATATAGACGGAAATACGTTTTCTGCTATCCTATAAAACACAAGAAACAGATTAAATAAATTCTAAGCACTAACAATACATTTAAAATCCAAATTATATCATAATTGTAGAATAAAATTTCCGAAAATGAAGAACCGGAAACAAATTGTACGTAAAAACGTCACGTAAAATATGAAGCTATACAAATGTCGAATTCACCTACAATATAATGATATTCAAATTTTCAAAATAAGCCGTAATGATAGTCACGCCCTATAAAATTAGCTATTAGAGACCCCCTCGTCCCTTTGAAACGGTGAAAAGACCCTTTTATAGCAGAGATCTATTCACGAGGTGATGCTGTACTGTCTCGATGACATCGTTCGTTATTTTTGTTAAGGCAAGCGTGCGTAACTTTTTTGCAGACAGAAAAATGTAGAGACATTTCGATTTGAATTTGAACCTTAGTCCTTCCGAATAGAGGTTAGCTATTCCATTATATTGTATAGTGTTAAAAACTGCAGGTTTTCCATACATTTTCAAGGTATTTTCTACTTTAATAGACTGAAATTAGGTTTAAATTTGAAGTTGCTACAGTTTTGTAGTATTACAGTAATGATAGAGCATGTTTAGCGCAAGTATAGCTAAGTATAAAACGCTTCAACGTCGGTCGTTGAATCAAAATTGAGCAGTACACTCGAATATATTGCAATATTGATATTTGAGAGAAAACATGACTAGTCAAGGTAGCAAGAAAAGTCTATTTAAGATATATAAACGAATTTGACTGTCACTAGCGCGCACGAGTGCTCACTGTAAGCTATTATTCTACTTTTCACCACATTTGGATCAAAAAAAATTTCGCACGATTTATATACTCGTAGTTGTTCGTCGACTGCGGTTGTGCTCTGTTGGTTCCGTAAATTGAGTTCATTTTTATTACAAAATTGAAACGGGCTTTTATATCTGAAGTAATTTCATAATATCTATATTATAGTATTTTTGTATTTTGTGGTTTGTAGCTTATTTATCAACGCTTAGTGGTATATTTCTCTTTACATCCTAACGGTAGAATGACGTTGCGTGTTTTGGGCCGAAGATTAGGTAAATTTTATAAAATTTCTCCATTTCACACCTTCGAGGCCGTCATAACAATTCGATCCTAACTACAAACATTTATCTTTAGTGTATTTAAATTATTGATATTTTTCCTGTTCTAGTAGACAAAATGCGGCGTTGAAGCCTATCACTTAATGTCTCAAAAAATGAGGAAACGGAGTATCTTAACACTAAGTCCCTTTTGCCTATTCTCTTATACCATAAAATCATTTAGTCTTTAACAGAATTCTACTTGAAACGTTAAAAAAACAAATTCACACCTTTTTTTCATAGCAACTAACCGCTCGATTGGCAGCGTATTAGGAGGCTTTCACACCCCCCACCCCTTTTGATAGTTAATTAAACGTCAGAGGGGAAGTATTCGCGTCATTACTGAGACCGAGACGCCGGCGCGGGAGAGACGTCGCCTGTACTTTGTACTACGGGTTCTCGATACTAATTTTTTATGTGTTTTATTATAATTTCTATACTAATAGTTGAAAGTTAAGAGTCACTATACTTATGGAATGTGCTATACTTATAGTCTTATATATTTCAAAACTGTTTTTAATGATTAGTAAATATGTTTATACACAAGTATTATATGTATTATATTTATTATACACATTTTATATATGTTTTGTATAAGCCATAGCTAATGATATTTAAATAACAAGATAATATTTATAATATTTGACAGTCGATAACACTAATTATATTTACGTAATAAATATGAAACATTTCCGTCTCCGAGCGCTAGCGTGACAATGTATAGAAATAACTTTGACAATAATTATAAAGAAGAGGAAAAAAAACCAAATTTGAGGGTAGTTACTGGTATTTGTATATTTATATAAACAAAATTCTAATACAAAATGACAATTCGAAGTTTCATAGTAATAAATGAAAACTGATAGCTGGCGTGCGGCGCGGCCGTGGAAGCGGCGGCGGCGGAGGCGGTGGCGGCGGCGGCGGCGGTGTCGGCGAGCTGAATATCAAACATTTTACTCAAATCATATTTGGTAACTTCAATATTATCAGTTCTCTGGCGCTTCAGTGGCTGGTCCATGCAAATGTTATCTTTGGAACGATTGTCTCTATAGTTAACTAGTGTTTGTGTGCGCTTATGTCGGTTTATCTTTTAGTATTCTAGGGCTGAAAGTGTTAAGGTGTTATTTAAATATCATATAATATGTTTATACAGATAAACGGAAATGTCTTTTATTATTATAGTATAAATCTATATAAAAATAACGTTGGAAAATATTGTTCTATGAATATATTTTATTCTTTTTTTATCTTCATCAGAGTAGACAGAGAGAGTAAGAGAGGTAAAGCACTCCGATCACCACTTTTTACCTAGTTTTCAACGCATATAAATTAAAAATATATAATTTATGTGTATTAATTAAGAAGTATTATATAATTCAGTGTGATTCCACTTAGTATATCTATACTTTGTACATATTGTTATAGCCACTTTTAGAGGCATTGCTTATTAGACAGTGTCACATAAAGTCGTGCTACAAAAATAAATTTAATTATATATGAACACTTCATAACCACACCCAGGAATTGAACCGACGACCATTAAACAGTGTCAGACAAGTCCCATTTGCGCCACAATAACGTCACGATCTTGATATTTTATTAATATAAAGACGATATCCTGTCTACACTGTCTAAACAATATAATTTGAATAGACCCGTATATCGCTCGAACCATTGTCTCAGAATATTCTCATGCCTGTATTCTAATATGGAGCTTTTGTTTTTGCAGAACCTATAATTACGTTGAAATGCAGTTCTCAATCTTCAAGTTCTTTATTTCAGTATTGGCTTAAGAGTTAACTTATTAACGCCAGGACGCGGCGTTAAGTTCAATCACTGTGTATTGATGTCTTTATTTCATGCGGAAAGTGGATCATAGTGTCTTGACACAAGAATTTATCCGTGTCTTTTTTATTCCTATAATTAGAGTACCTAAAGGTAGCTTCACGCTATGGTTGAGATTCCCACTTACAGCTGGTTAGACAGAGAGAACCTCGTGTTAAGACACTCCGTTTCCCACTTTCTGCCAAATTCGGGAGGCATTGCATGTTGAGTGGCGGAACTCAATGACGCGCTTTGCCTTCGACACCAGAGCGAAGAATTTGATATATAAACGTAAATAAATATTTCACTTCGAGTGGGGATCGAACCCACAATCGATGTCTTACAGTTACACCTTGTGTCGCTGCGCCACGACGACTTCTAATTAGTTAAGAGTACCTATAGGTTATAATTTCCTTATTTAACACGTAACTAAAATAAATATCAATTACAGTTGAATTTAAATTTCTGTTATCATGAATTTTCGACATTTTTTTAGACTACACGTAGACTTTGTATTGAATGGCAGAACTCGACGCCGCATTTAGGTTTTGAATTATTTATATAATCAATCGTACTTAATTTTATAAAGTAAATGGCGAAATCTAAAGCTCAAATTTGCTGAAACAGCACGAACAAATACAATTAGGCATATCTCGATGAGAAATCGAACTTAAAACCACCCAGTAGTTATTTTCTTAACAACCAAGCCGCTATAGCATGGTAACTGTTTGATCCAATTAAAATAAATAATTTATAGTATATTTTTTAGCTTAAGACTATTAAACTGTCGGAAGCAAAAATCCCGCGACGTATTACATTTTCTCTTAGATACCGTTTAAAAATATAACTTTTGCTCATTACTGTCACAAACACTGACAGCTATTGCCTTAATTTTAATATTAAAACGATGTAATTATAAAAAAAATTGAGAAATATATACCTATTACAGCTGCTTTATCACGCATGTAAATAGTAGGCAGAGGAATCTACTGTTAAGACACTCCGTTCTCTACTTCTAAATTCAAGATATTGCATTGACGGTACTTAACCTGGCATTTTGTTTTCCCAAAGCAGGGAAATAATAGGACAGTTCTTTCCTTCGAGTAGAAATCGAACTAACAACCATTATATTTACAGTTATATATTTAGTGGGAAAATATGTTATAATAGAACTAAAATAAATCTGAAATATTGATTTACCCTGTCACTTTATCTAGTAAAAAGATAACGAAAAATTTAAGTTTTCGACAACTTCCGGCAGAACACCTTACATCAATAAGTAATCCCGCGGGACGAAAACTTAAAATATTATTACGGGAACTATTTACAAGTCCTTTATTTTGATGCTAATATGAACTGCTAGTTCGGGAAGTCCCAAGATAAATTATCAGAGTTTATCACTTGATGTCGAAAACTTTTTGGACGGGGTTTCTATATTCGAGATATCGCCTCTGTCGCCCCGAAACTTGAACAAAGGATATTTGCCCGATTCCTTTCAAAAAAATGTGACTTTTTAGTATTTTCTAAAGAGAGATGGAAAAATGCTGATTTTATTTTTTAATATACGTTAGATTAGTTAGTTAATACATTTGTTTAGTCCCAGCTGCGGATTCTATATTATGTCAGACACTTCAAATGTCTTACATAGGAATACAAAACAATATTTAGTTTGTACAGTAATCAAAAGAAAATCCGAAAGGGCAATATTGGACTCCGCCACCTAAATCTTGAGTTAGAGTGAAAATAGAGTATCTTGACACTAAGTAGTATCTCTTGTGGCTTCGAACTTATTCAATATATACAATCAGCAGACTTAAACTGAAACACCGAGAACCGTTGGAGTTAGCAAATGTTGTCTAAAAGATTCTCAACTGTACACTACGTAATAACGCGAGCGAAAATAAAAGGCCGAAATTAAATTCCTTCGAGCCCATAAAGTATAGAGTTACGTCATTATGAGCGATGAGAATTTTCGCCTTCTCATTCCACGCACAATTTTTTTTTGCTCCGAAAAAGCGTATTTTTTTTAATAAAATTCTCAATTTCGTGTTTTAATAATGATTTTTTTTCTAATGAATGACAAACGTTTTAATTATTATATTTTTAATGACATTTTAATTACTGCATTAAATTTTTAAATTATATGTGTATTTTTAGCGTCACACTTTTTCCCGCATTGCACTGTCTGCCCTTAGACACTACGTTCCCTACACTCCTCCACTCTCCATTGTTCAATTTTTTAGACATTGTGGCAAACTTCATCGCCGCAATTTGTCTTTTTATACCAGAATGAAACCATGACCATTGTATTTACAGTCGGACCCTGCGCCGCAGCGCCACGACGGCCTCGGCAGCTCGGTATCTACACAAACTTATAGATACAAAGAAAACAAAAATCTATTTTTAAATACTTCATTACTATAAATCTAAAATTATTCACATTTGTAATTCATAACTTAAAACAATCATTGGAGGACGCCCTCTTGCGTTTTTCTAATCACTTTTAGCCCGAAATAATAATTTAGGCAAAATAAACCTTATTCTTACAGCATAAGGTTTGAAATTCATGAAATATATTTAATTATCAAATTTCTCCCCTGTACAAGGAAGACACTATTATACCACTTTAAAGAGTTCAAGATTTGAATCTAATGCCGCGTGACAATCGTAGGCGATAAAGCTTAGAAGGCATACATACAAAACTCAACTTTATTTCTCAGGAATAAAGTCTGATATTCATTGGTATTTAAACGCTGTTTAGTCAATGCCCGTGACCTAATACTAATGAAGTGAAATATTTGTGAATCATAGTGATGCCGACTGTGAAATATAATACTCATATGCGAAGTGAAGAAGAAAATTGTTTAGATCTTTTTCTATGCTTTAATTTTATCTATTTAATCTATTTGTAATTTATATTATATATAAAATATAAATATATAAAAATTATATATAAAATAATAGGCCAAAAGTACTTTACAAAATGAAATTTGGCAGGCCGGGCAAGATGGGGCCATGGGGGCATAAAAATCAATTTACTTTACTATAAATACTCAAAACTTCAAACAATAATATATATTAATATATGTTTGTTTTGTATTACAGGTGAGTCGCAGCAACATGGGGATGATTGCGGTTACAGTTATATAAGTGAGTGGTGAATATTCATTTAGAAATTACTTTTGACGGCTTATTCCGTCAGAACTATTATATTATAGCTTAGTGTAGTGTAATTCATAGTTAGTTTATCATTATTAGATACTGATTTCTTGGGTAAAACGTTGTTTTTAAAAACAATGTAGGTTATTATTTAGTAAGCGTATAAAATATATATATAAAAAAATTTCTATAAATATATATAAACTTTTTTCATTAATCTAATTTTCATTCCAATTTATCTAATAGGGGAAACCGTTAACAATATACTTTCACAAAATCTAGTTAACACTACAAAATAATTAAACAACAAAAGCAATTATTACGAAATGACATCAGAATGAAACGATACAAAAATGAACAAAGATAATAACGTCGGTGATAGCGAACTATAATGAGGAGTACAATTAAAAATGTAGATAGAACTGGTCTCGAAAACAAACTCGGCACGGATAAGTCCGTCCGATAATAAGATTGCAGTCGAGTCCTGGTCACCTTTTTAAATATCCGGCAAGAGTTCTCCCGCTTTGATTATACTGAAGCGTAAAAACAGAACAGCTCAGCTAACTCAATTAATAAACTTCTCTTTCGGTAAACTATCGAATTGAACGTGAAGAAAATATGGTGGAATCGATAATTAAAAATTCAACCCTGGAAACTTTTCTTGGCTTATCCAATTTGCATCGCCAACTTTTTGGAATTCAGTGCTATTTTGAGTGGGTCGTTGCTTGCTTAACTCGAGTATATCTTTTTTTTTCTCTGATCATTTTCTGAGATTTTATATATGGTATATTTGGTTAAGATTAATTGTTATTTTTGATAAATAGAATGAAAGATATAAATTATTATAAATTATGATGAATGAATACAAGTCTCACAAAAAACTATTATCGTTATCTTGCGTTTTAAATTAAATCTATTGAATAAATGGTGGACAAATCGGTTTAAAAATATTCTACTTATACAAAATTTTACAAAGTTTTGTAAATAGACAGGGCAAAAACAAATCCCCAAATACTTAGAACACGATGACACGGCCAAAGTAAAATAAATAGTGGCACAGCGAACGTTCACTTCGTCGTCACATTTACAATTCTACGTGCGTCTCTCCGTCTCCGTCTCTCTTGCACCCACCACTTCAGTATATCCGTCCCCCTTCCCTGCATTCGGCTGCATAAAGCCGATTTTCAATGCGACGTCCACATTTGTTTCGTCTTCCAAATAGAATGGTGCTGATTTTGTATTCGCCATATGAATGGTTTCCTGCAAAAGCTAGTTTTTCGTTCAAATTTCTAAATCCGAATAGTAATGGATAAGGCTGCGAAATTGTATCTACTTTCTTTCAGAAATGGCAAAAGATCAAGTCAAGAGAACAAGGTTGAAACTTGTTACAAAAAAAAACTTACAATATGCGAATATATTCATGTTGAACATATTACAGAACAATATATTAACTTTAGTTATACTTTACTTTTTTTCTAGTAATTGAATTTTTTTATTTCAGTTTCTCCTTATCGTCGAAAGAAAATGTTCTTTTGAGAGTTCAAGGTATCAAAATACATTTTCTTTGCTTTATTCACCATTTACATGAGCAGTTGCTGCACTTAGTATGACAGTAATATGACCAAAGGCACTATATATCACTAAAAAATCACCACAAGTATTGTACCCTACTTTCAGCTGCTTCATAATTTCCACTAAGGGAGCTCTTCCCTTATTAGAAAATTGCACAAAAATATTAATTAACTGCCCTCGTTTATGAAATTTTTCTCTTATAGGCAAGTTTTTCTACACAATTTGCTTTAGAAGCATAGAAAACATTGTTATGCAGTTTGTTTTTTTTTCCAGTTATTTTTTTTTTTGTTTTTAGAAAATCATCCTACAGACTTTTTACATGAACACATTGTTTAATACCTGATAATATAAAGCGATAGAGCGCAGAGTACAGCAACAATTAATGGCTAAAAATGTTTGACCCAAACAAAAACAAAAACTCAGAGTCAATTTCCATCCTTTGTTTTCCCACCAACCCTAGCCTTCGTTACAGAATCCAGTTAAGTAAGGATAACTGGTAACCCCCATGAAATATTACATGCCATAATTATTCCTTTTTCGCCTCTCGAATGCTAGGATCGCTTTCATAGCGCACCTTCACGAAATATGCTTCTCATAACGTACAAAAAATCCGCCGTAATTTAATGCAGCATGGTAAAATAATATGTAAAAATTCGGCCAGGGATGGCCTATTTGGATCGTTTCCGACGATTTTGGTCAATTTCGACCGGTGGCGGGAACATTAAGGGCCATCTTTCGTGCCTTTATCGGCCCACTGCGCATATATCAGGATATTATTTCACCCACGGAATATTATTTCCCATATCTAATCAGCGCGCCAAGAAATATGGTAACGTAGGACTCGTGTTGTGCGTTATGATGTTTATCGGACACGAGTACTATTTATTTCCTTCGTGGGGTGGGGGTCGGGTCGTGTTTCATTTTGCGAACCCTTTTATTTGTTTCTGAACTCATACGTATAGTTGCTTAGATTCTAGTTATATTTTTTTATGAAAACACTATTCCTCGTAAATTGGATGGAATCTGAGGAAGAGAGTGTCTTATCAATATGATTACCACTATGTTATTAAATTATAACATACTTTAGACAGAAATGTTAGTATATTTTTTTCAAATATTGTGATTTTGCGAATGTATGATGCTGTGAATCAAAGCTACTATTCACTTACAAATCTATTAAAAACCTTTCAAAACTTAACGTGTTCCTAATTTTTCCAAAATAATAAAGCAATTCGAATTGTAAGTGTCAGCAAATTGTATAATCTGTCATCTTCGAACACCGAATATATAATTTAGATGGTAAGCAGATAAATTGAGTGCTAGACGTTTTAGACGAGCGGGATTCAGAGTCTATTTCTGGCGGCCGCAGCCTTTCAAATTTGAAAGCTCCACGAAACACAAGACAAGCACTCGACGTACCGCTGTATCTGCAGTGAGATTTTAATCAAGAAAATCTTCGTCGCGTGCTTAATCAAAGGAGGAACTTTAATAGTTGGTTGCGTCATCGGCTGCTCGAACGGTGGAGTCGACGCTGATTTCATTATGTCGTCAAATTTCTGTGTGCATTATTTGCACAAGTTTTTTCTATGTATATTCGTATGTGTGTACTTATTAAAAAAAATTTGATTTGCTTAGTATTCGTGGTTCTCTTAGATTTTTCAAATATTGTCGATAAAACTTACTTAGTTTTAATATATATTTGCACCTCATTTGATTTCATAACTTTTCGATTTATTCAAAACTAGAATCAATAAGCTGTTGTTATTTAAACGGTACATTCATTACAGATAATATTTCTGCACAATTAAAATAACTTCTGTTATTATTCTTCAGAACTAATTTTAAATGCAAATTGGATATAAGTAATAAGGGTTTTAGATAATTATCGCCATATTTGAAATATTGAAATATTAATGTCTATACTTCCTTTCGAAGAAGTCACTCTGATAATAAGCTCAGTGATACAAGATTGATAGTGCTTCCAAGCTTCTATTAATTTCCCTTTTTAACGTCGAGCTGACTCCACACTTTGTTCTAACGAAAACGGATTAGTTGCAATATTTTTAGACATAGATTAACATTAGTAAGTATAAAGCTTTGAACCGATTACCATCGCATTGGATCAAATAGCTGCCAACTGCGCTCCGGTGGCGATTTTATATTATCGAGTTGTTATACGGAGCGCATCGATTTTATCGCATTACATTTGTGGACAATGCGGTCGAGGCGCGTCTGTCTGCGGTCGCAAGCAATTTTGAACCTTACGCTTTACCCAATTATAATTTTAAAGTGAGTGTTACAAGCAAGTTTGTTTCACAAAGTTTATGGGTGGTTCACTGATAAGTAATATTCAAGACCCTCAGGATGTAGATTGTTTAATATCACATGATTATGCTAGAGATCCTCTTGAAGTTTTATTGGTGATCTATAATCTCATATGATATGAACAATTCATCCAGAGGAAGTCCTGGTGCAGCGGTGGCGTATGACTGTAAACGTGTTTGTGGGTTTGATTCCCACTCAGAGGGAGGAGTTCTTTTCGTACTGTGTCAATAAGTAGAGTCTGCCACTTAACACACAATGTCAAAAAAATTGAGTGGAATGTAGGGTATAGGTCGCCTTTACATTAGGTTCCCTCTGCAGGAGATGAAGATAAAAATATACGACCAATATATCTTGGTCTAAGTAATTAAGCAATACATCTTAATCTTAAAACGAGATGGAGAAAATATGTAATATTTTCAATAATTCATGCTTCCGATCCTTCACTTAATTTTTAAAAATGACGTACTATTTTTACGACAAGACCAGAGCCATAAACGGGTCGTAAAACGCTAGTGTTATTAATTCGACGGCAAACAAAGTAGTAAGAGCGATCGCACACCATTGTTTAGCAGTAAAACATCTGCAAAAGGGTTACTGACATGGAAACTCACAAATTCTTTCCCATATCCCGAACAAGTCGAGGTAGGCAGAGGGAACCAAGGGGGACAAGGTTCCCGTTAACATATTTCTGTTCTTGCACGTTGAGTGGCGCAACACAACGCCGCCTTTTACCTTATATCCTGAACGATGAATTGAAAACGTTTCATTCCCCGAGTGAGAATCGAAGCGACAGTCGCACATCTATGCTCCTGTGCCCTCATAGAAATTATTATTTAAGTAAGAAACATTTGCTATTTTCCCATCATGTTGCAGTGAGCCAGTGTTTTTTGAATTATGAATTCTTCCAATTCTTCAGCTATGGTTTCAATTAAAATTCGAAAGGATTTGTGTCACTTAAAAGGAGGAAAAGTGAGAACTTAACATCCACAATATTAGGTTCTCTCTGAGCGTATTATACACTAGAACAGCATTTTTGTTAGTGTACCTACCCATTTCTTATTTTGTATATATTTTATTATGTTTATGGAATAAAATATTTGGTCTCAAAACTTTGTTACATCAAAAAAAATAAGTACTCGAAAATTAATAAATATTCCGAACAAACCGATAGATTGTGCCATTTTTTTTTCTTCTCGCTGTACCTCGCACAATTTTCGAGACATTGCGTGTTCCGTGAATCAAATCCAAAACCATCATACTTACAGTCAACCGTTTGACCAAAACGATCTCTATACCAGCTTAAAACGATCATTTATAATTTCCAAGACAATTCTCAATCTAAAATGTAATTTCTCAAATATTGTACGGCATGACATCAGATAGCCTCAAAATACAAAAGCAGAAAGCTGACGCGCTTACATTACAATAGGGATCATTAAGACGGGTTAAACCTTAATATAGCGGAGTCCAAATCATATGTAAATCAATTATATGATAATATGGCTATACGATGTGCTTTAGTGATGGATATCTTGCAAGGGAGACGAGAAAATTAAATTTGGGTTTGAAGATTTTTCAAGCATCGCCCGATTTTCCAAATATTACGTGGCGATATTCGACTGGCTGAACTCAACGCTGTGCTACTTTACGAGAGCGGAAAATTATAAAATCATTCGTTCCTCGAGTGAGAATTGCACCTGCGACCGTTGCTTTTACGATTAGCCAATGTCTCGTTGTGCCATAAACGCTAATATTTTGGACTAAAATCGTAGGAAAAAAAGAAATACACAATATTTTCTATTTATAATGGATGACAATATTTAACATTCTCCACATTCTCCATAAAACTCAAAACACATTATAATTTAAACAAAATGCAAATCAGCCATAAATTGTCAATAAAAGCCAAAAGTCATTCAATTCTCGAACCGTGACGATTTATAGTGTAAGTTTTAGATGGAAAAACTTCGTAATCCTGTCTTCTAACGGCATCCCTTCGGGCGTAGTTGTGTAATGTTGAAAAGTGCAAGATCGGCTTATTACAGTCCTAAGTAAAGATTACGCTGAGTTGCTATTTTACTAGGGTAGGGTAGGTAGGCTAATTTGAAAGAAGGTACCCCTTTTCTTAAATCAACAATGTACCCTACATTAGGTGATGTATGGCTTTAACTTTCAGGTTGAAATGTATGTCATAATAGATATCTATACAACGTATATGATGCGTACCTATGATTCTTGAGAATCAATCTCTCCAGATTTCGGTGGAAAGTGAAGAACAGAAATGTCTTAATGGGAACGTAGTTTTTTAACACTATGTTCCCAGCTAGCACGCAACTTGATTTGCGAAGATTAAATTAAATTGTATTTTCTTATTTGATGACGCCACCTACCGTTTATTATATTTTGAATAGTAAAATATACTGTATTGCAAATATATATTCTATCAGTTTTCTATTAAAAGATGATATAAGGCGGAATTTAGTTAAATACTATTTCGTTCTGTCTATTGCAACAAAAAAAAAATAATTTGCGTATATTATTTTACATTAAAAATAAAGGAGAGGCCTTTGTGGCGCAGCAGCAGCGTGTGACAGTATACGTAACTGTAACAGACGCTATTCCCGCTCAGGGGAATAAATAATAAATATGCCATATGCCAATGCGGTAGATGACGCAATATAATGAATACAACCTCGATATGTAACAGCCAGTCCAAGATTCCATCAGCCATCTTCCCCTTCCAACATCAGACCAGGTCGATGGTATTACAATGTTGTACTATCATTTAATATAGATACATATAATACAGCAATCAGAACGTGTAATTCAGATTCAAAAGTTTTATTATGGTTTGTTACGGCTCGACCTAATAAAAGGGAGTCAAATAACTACTATATTCACAAAAAACGTAAATAATATCCTTATAGCAAAGAAAAATTTGAAGAATAAACGTAAGAGAATAAATATGTAAAGGAAGGGGGAAAAGGTGGACATTTATTTTTCTGAACCATTTATACAGTAACATATCGAGTCATTATCTTTCCAACGAGATACGGTGCTTGTAATACCTAGAAATTTATAGATTTTTATCATTCCAGTTAATAACTTTTGTATTTACTTAGGAAAATAGAAAATACTATAAATTTTTACTTATATTTTATGGGATAACGCTACTTCAACGCAGTTGTACAGCGCCTGACCGTATACGCGAAGGTTTTACATTTGATTATCACTAGCAGGGATTATCACTAGATCTCTTATAGGAGTTAGAAAGTGGAGAAAATGTGTCTGTTTCCTTGTAATTTATTTCATTCATTCATTTTTCTTCAATGAGTTCTGAATTTCAACGAAAAATATTTTAATTCTTTTGAATGTTAAGAAAACTTGCAACAATCACTTCCCAAGTTTTCTCTGCCTACCCTGCTACGTGCGGGATAAAGCGTGGAGCTAAAAAAGGAATGTATCTTCTTTCTACGCAAGAATAATAGTGATTGTAACATTTCGATACCACCCAGAACAAACCATGTCGCGCGAAATGAACGCACAAAGCTTCGATGCGACTTTTGACGTCGCATCGAAGCTTTGTGCGGCCTCCATAAAATATTTTTCGATACCAATACAAGGGAAATTGGTCAAAAATGACTGTCGAACAAGATTATTCCTTGCCACCTTTCTGACAAACGAAATTGAATTCTGCGGGAACCTCCGAAAGTTTAAATTGGCGCGTTCAAATTCATATTTTCATTTTGTATTACGTAGGTGCAGGGAGACTAACGGCAGGGTTATTTATTGAAGCTATATTACCTCAATTTTGAAGTCCATTTTAAAGTTAAAGAACAGCGCCGTTTGCTCGTGCACGACGTTCACCTTTGTCTGACGAGGAGTTGGTGTCGTGATGGTATGATCGATCCGGTTCTTGGAAGTTAGTGTTTCAAGTTTTTGTTATACTTATTAAGTAGTGTTAAAAAAATTATAATTGGAATTAAAAAAAGCAGAGACTAGTGACGCAGTGATCCAAGCATGATAATATAAGCACGATAGGTTGTAAGTTCGACTACCACTCTAGGATATGAAAGATTTAATATTTTTATTTCGTCCTTCTTTTCTCTGATAACGAGGTAAAGCGCGGCGTTGAGTTCCGCCACTTAAAAAATAATGCCTCTAGTCTTATCTCAATGGGAAAGGATTATTTTAACACTAGGTCTCATGTTCTCTCTGCCTACCACACTATTTGCGCTGGTGCATAGGCAATGAGGTGTCCCACCCTGTTAAACGCAAAAATAACAGATGCCGGCCTGTGCCTCGACACAAGGCTATTGCTAGTAATTAAAAAACTTATGCACTTATTATTTTTATAGTAGCTTTAAATATTTTCCATTTTTATTTTCACTATCGTCGTTCTTATTTTCACTTCGGGCCCAGTAATTAAATGATTTAGTTGCTGAACGTTTCCACGGTGTTTATTTATTTTTACTGTTTTGTTTATAAAACACTGTCGATACTTAATAGTGCGGTCTGTATAGTTTTTTTTTAAATATTAAAGAAAATAAACGATCACTATTGTAATTATTGGGTGTGACTGAAAAAAATATGTGAGAATGATTGTATTTTAATTATTTCATTTCCCCGCTTTGGAAGACAAAACACGGCGTTGAGTTCCGCCCCTTAACACGCAAAGTCTTGGAAATTGGATCGATACAATTGTCGAGGCTTGTGGAAGGGAGTTGGACAGGGAGTTATTACTGGGTTCCCCATATATAAACTACAAGTATATATAGACTACACGTCTCAACACTACATTCCTTGGTATTTTTTGCTTCACGCTGAACTCCATATTTGAGGGAAAATGGGAACCTGCGTTGTTTAAATTCCGCCAAATTTTGAGGTATTTTTTTGAAGTTTTGAGTGGTTCTGCCCATTTACCCATTTCTGTTTCGTGTTGTTTTAATAAGTGACAAAATAATATTTTTTCTGATTAAAATATCAATTTGTACTGCTCAATGACAGATATTATCAAATTTGCAAAGAGTTATTTAGATTCGATCGTTCAAGTTCTTAAGGCGGAAGTCTTATAATATATATTAGTTTATTTTTTATAATGTAAATGTCTGAAATAATTCAAACATTGTAGAAACTAGAGAGAGATTTTAAAAATAAAAAACGTATACTAACATCTATCACCCAAACTAATCTAAATCTGTCAACGAAGCTGAGCATAACTTGTTTTAACCTAAAATACTATTTTCGTAATTTTTTAATGCTGGTGTAATATATATTTTTAAATGTAACCTTATATTTATATATTATATATTTTTAAAGCTTTATTTTTAACATTATAATTTTAAAGAATTAATGGCTTTAAAAATAACATACGTGGAGTTCGCTTGTTCAAAAAGTAGTGATATTTTAGCTTTACACTGTAACCTGCTCATAGCAGAGATAGAACCTAATTTGAAGACACTCCGTTGGAATTAAAACACTTCGTATTTACCGCCGAATTTTGGAGACAACTGAAATTGGGACAAGGTACTATAGCTCCTTTCTGGACTGAAATTTAAAAAACAAAATTATTAAATTAGCTTCACACTATGTCCTGTACATAGCAGGGTATACAGATGGAACGTAGTGTTAAGACACTCCCCACTTTGACATTGCGTGTTGAGTGGCGGGACTCTACGCCGGGATTTTTCCTTAGTGACAGATGAAGAAACATTAACATTAATAAACAAAAATTGATTCCCCAGGTAGGAATCGAATCCACAACTGTCATATTAAACACTATATCACATGCTTGTGCTCCTACGCCACGACAAAAAAAACATTAAACTGTACTACCCTGAACTGAAATGTACATGTGTTACGCAAAAACTAAAGAAGAAATAAAATAATCATCCTCTGACTAGAAACAAATAAACATACATAGCTTATACTCTATAATTCTTTTCATCAATCGCTTCAATAGTCGTTCCAATCTAAATCTGTCATCGCGATACTAAAGACGCGAAGTAATTTCGTAGCATTTCAAATAAGGGGGGTTATATAGCCCCCTCGCCACTAGTTATAGGTCTGCTGGCATTTTAATAAATGCCTTTTATAGTAAAATACTGAGATCGTTTAGAATAATATGTATTTATTATTCTTTACCGATTTTAAAATAAGTGGTTGCCTATTTGACATGTATGTATGAAATTGTTAGAATAAGATAATTTTGGAGTATGATGATATATTTGTGAATGTCATAAGTGTATGTTGCCTTGATGACTAATAGAAAATTAAAAGTCGTAAATTATTATGAACCTTTTTGTTTTAAATATTTAGACCGATTTAAAGTTTCATTAAAATCGGTCCAGTAATTTTTGAAATGACATATTGATACCACCTAGATAATTGATTGACATTGGAAGGCGATTATTTTATTTTAAATAAATTACCTCACGACCAAATATGATTTGTTATTCTAGCGATAAACCTAATAACAACTTTAAAGAAATTTGTCAACCCGAATGAGAACCTATAACCATCAATTTCCATTATAAGATATTTTATAATAATTTACACAAGATATATAAATGCATATAAATTCAATGAATATATCACACAAGTAACACTCGAGCTGCACGACATGTCAAATCTATCAATAAACACAATAAGAGAACGACATGAATGAATGACTGTACGGCTCAATGGAGACCTTATAAAGTAAATTACTACAGATGTACTATAGAAGTGGTAGTAGTTGAAACTTATATTAGATTTGCAGTTAAGTATAACTTAATTTCAATATAGATATAAATTTAATAAATTGAGTTACTTGTCAAAAGGATTTTGTTTCTATTTTCTTTTACTTAACGTACCAACAAACAGACTGAATGTATAGACAATAAATAATAATATGTTTTTAGATTCAACCTGTATCTCACACATGCCAGCGTATGCAATATGAACCTAGCGTAGTTTTAAGATATTTCGTCACTTATTAAGAAGAAGACCCGAAGAAGAAATCGGAGTAAGAGATAACGAAGAGTTAAATTTCGCCAGTCAACGCATAATGTCTCGTATACTGATAATAATGAAATGTCAAGTAGGATCTCCCTGCCGACCCTGCCTGTAGAGCCTCGTAAACCTGAAAAAGGAAGAACAATTCCATCACAGCAGAATGAAGTTATAAGAATGTTAAAGAAAATAAAGAAACTAATTTTTTTTATATAAAATTCAGACACTATTTTATTTTCTGGAGTCCAAACTTCATTTTTCCTTAATAAAACCCAAGAAAGCATTGTATCTGTAAGTATTTGTTGTCTCCAACATTGTTTGACACTCGCGAGTAAACTTAAATAGCGCTGAAAAGAAATTGTTAGGATTTCACATTTAAAGTTCGCAAGAACATCGCTACGGCGCGCGGGCTGCGGGGAAGATAGATTGTAGTCTTTTGTTGTCATTTGTACCGTTGGTTTGAGGAGTCGACGTGAGAGCTACGTGGGTTCTTATCATTTTTATTCGGTAGTGTAGTGCTGGAAATTATCTTCATTATTATCTAAGTGTATTTTTTTTCTTTTCATTGTAGCGCAAAGTTCTAGTACCAGAATGTATACTTCATGATTCATACCAGTAGGTGAGTGTCCAACGAACTGCGGAGAATGGAGGAATTAGTCACTGGTGTTGTAAACATCTAAGAAAGTTATTTTTTGTTTCACATTGTCACATACAATGTGACACAACAAAATTATTTCCAGTTTCGCTCTGCCTAGTTTTTTACACGCGAATATAATATACGCGTCCTATAATATACGTATTTCCGATATAAAATGCTATAAACAAACATTCACTGATATTTGTTATACTAGAACTCATTTTAATTTGTAACCGTCATTTACGATACGATAGTCATAGCGGCGTTGCAGTGGAGCATGTGGTGATCTATTTGAGGGGCTATAAAGATATGTTCAGCATTCTTCTTCGTTCCTTTATTGTTAAGTGCGGCTGATGTCTGTAAATGTTTTAAAAGTATTTATATTAATATATTGAATGTCTAAATTAGGACTGTAAAGGCAGCTGTAGGTTCGATTACCACATGGGAACATCAATTATTTCCCTTTCCTCAACCAAAAACAAAATATAGCGATAAATTTTGCCACTTAACATGAAATGTCTTGAAAATTAAACGGAAAGAAGGAAACGCAGTGACATAAGACCTAGTTCCTTCTGCTAACCCTGGTCTATGCGGGGTTTTTAAACTTCTAAACCTAACCTATGTAAAAAAATGACTCTATCGTCGCGTAATGTAGCAGGTTATATCCATAAATGCTGAAAGGTCCTTTTACCGAGCAATTTTGATTAAAACGCATCTCCTCAACGCACGCGTTCTCGACTCCGTCTGGATTGCATAAGTGTCGTCTAGTCCAATATGCGAGGACTCCACAAGTCCGATATGAGAGTTGCTCTGAATATAGGTGCTGTAGCGTAAAATTCATATTAATGCGTACAAGTTAGATATGGACTACTAAATGTTTTATTCCATAGTGAATGGGAAACTAGTGTTATGACACTACGTTCCCACTATACCCACAATAACACGCTTGCGCCGCTGCGCCACAACGGCCTCATTATCCTACTATGTGCCGGATCAGTTCAGAATGTACTGAAGCTAAAAAACACCAACAATACATACATATCTAAAATATCAATTCATATATAATAAAATTTATTATATCTATCTTTCCCTACACATTTCTTAGATCTAAATATATTTATGCCTTATTTAGGAATGTCAATTTTTATCGTAACGCCGACGCATCGGCCCCACATACAGTGGAATCTTCGTCACGGTCCCATGATTTTATGGTATTATCGTTTTTTATGGGATCAGGAAATTTGGAATCACTTTCTATAAGTTCCTTGTTCGTACAACCAACGGGTATAAAGTATCATGTTGATATCCTTTTTAACGAAAAAAAGTTGTTTGCTTTTTAAAAATACTCAAAATACTCTATTATTTCATATAGATGAATTTAGGTTATATTATCATATTTGTTTAGTGGCCGGTTGATTGGTTACGCACGTCAATATGCATTGTATCGAAAAATTGAGTGAAAGTTAAAGAGCAAAGTCGGCTAACACTAGGTTCTTTCCGCTAAACCTGCTATATGCAGAATACTCCGTTAAACAATAAAAATTGGCACCATTTTTCTAAAACTAAAACATTTTATAAAGAAAAATAAATAAAATATCAATAATCTCTAATATATCCCGTAGGTAATGTATCTACACCAAAATATGTAATATATTCAGTCGAATGACTTCCTTATCAAATCAATAAAATTCATCAGATGTTTAAGATGTTCGTACAAAATTGTAGATAGACCTTTTAAAATTAATATTATGTCACCGTGAAATAATATTTATATATCGATATTCCTTGTAAAAAATTGTGATACTTTTTCTCCATTTTTCACGCATTTTCCCGCATATAAAAGTGTAGGCAGAGGAACACAGTGTAAGAAGTAGGAACCTATTGAGAATACAGTTTTTTCGCCGCTCCTCGTCCCAACTCGAAACAATGCGTGTTGAGTGGCGAATCTTAACGCTGCATGTTGTTTAACAGCGTGGGGACACGAAAATAATTAATTCCCCCGAATAGTGATTGACGCCACAAACATCGTGTTAACATAATAAAAACTAAAGCTATATTTAATTTTAAAGTGGATTATTCTAATAGTTAAATATATTCAGTAATACATTTAAAATTGAAATACTTTAACAAAAACCTGTTAATACAGTAAACAAAATAACTATTGTCTAAAAAAGCAAACAAATTTCATCCGCAAAGAGGATTGGTGATGTACTCGTATTTATGTGAATACTTTATGTAAATTAATTTATTATTAATACAGTTTTGAAATAAAATATTTTTATAAGATAACTTTTTCTCGTGACTCTGTCTATATTAATATCGATGTTAGGTTGCGATAATAAAGGTATACTAATAATTTTTCTATTTCTATATCAATTCTAATAACAAGAAAAGCTTAAAATCTACTAACGTTGTCCGCGTCAAAACCACAAGACCACTAGAAGCACGCAAATTTACGCAGACCCTGTAGCGTCTCTGATTTTGCATAGAATCTCGGGTTACGGTAATCACTTACTATCAGGTGATCAGTCCGGCCATTCGTCTTGTCTTTTCCATAATTTTTTTTATCCTTAAGGAATAGAAATGAAGAACTAAGAGAACGAGAGCAAAATGCAAGCTACAATTCCGTATTTAAATGTACATTATAAAGTTTATGTCATTATTTAGACACAGATCATACAAAAAAGCATATAAAAGTGACAAATAAAACAAAACATGTGGGTCCGCGTCACAGAGTTTTGGGACATGAATTGGTAATGCGGCTTCGGACCGCATGCGATGATTAATTGACCCGATCTGACCCAACAATTACTTCAATTATTTACCTCCGGTTTACTGTTACTATGCAATTCGATAGCTCTCCTTTAATTTGAATTATGAACGCATTGGACAAATCGATTCGTAATTATCCAGCCGTTGGTTCCTATATCTGTTTTGGTTTGAACATCGTTGACTGTGTATTTGCGAAGAAAACGGAGATTGAAATAAAAACAGGTTTGAAGAGAACCTAGTGCTAAGACACTCCAGTGTCCCCAAACACAATCTAATATCTTAGATCTTGCGAGAGAGGTAAAATTTAATACCACACTTTAAAGAACAGCAATATTAAAAATATACGATTAACAAAAATATATAAATATAAATAAATACGAAGCAAACAAAAAAGGAAATACACTTTACTAGTCGTCCCACATCGCTGTAATCGAATTACAAACGAATTTCAAATACCTCTAAATAGTATACAAACGAGTATTAAGTAGAAACGAAAAAAAAACTATATAAATCTTTATAACAGTTAGATTTCATCAATTCAGATCGTATCAGACTAACTGCACAGAGTTATCGCCCATATCTATCTATTAACGGGGAAATTTGTGTGTTTATATGTACTTTAAAAACTATAAAACTGTTGAATTTATTAGGGTGTTAATGTGGAGGTAACGATAGAAGGTGTATATATGTATCACAAATAAGAAGTAGGTCCGAGGTTGTATTCTATTGGATTTATGATTTATTTTAGAAGAAAAAATACATATAAAGAATTTATATTAAATGAAAACGGACTTGTACTTCACAGTCGACAAATGTGGATGAAAATATGACTTTAAGAATGAAGTAGAACGTGCTCAGGTGGTTTGGACACATTGTGAGATTGAGTGATGAGGGTGTCTCAAAAAAGATATATGATGTAAGAATGAGTGGTGAGAAAGGAAAGAGAAGATCTTGGTCAACTTAAATAAACAGTATCGATGATAGCAGATCTCAGGAAATCACCTACAAAATATGACATATACTGATAGATAATAACATATTATATTGAAAGAGAATATTTTCAATGAAACTTTAATCTCTCTATAATATCTAACTATAATAATTCGGCTTGGAATATTAAAATCCTACGTTTTAACAGTAGTCCTTGGTGATAGACTCTATGCGACTAATGCCGAGTGTTCAAAACATCGAGTTTCCAACTTAATATACACGACTAATAAAAATAGACTGAAAAATAATTCTAAATAAATTAGATAATACTCAACGTATTACAATACATCAAAGTATAGGAAAAATATCATATCTATGGAACAGTACAAGTAGGTTATATATATATATATATGTAACATACTTATTTACAACGTTAAACACAACATAAGATCTCAGCCGGTTGACCCCGTTTCAAAGTGAATCCACCTCAAACGCCGCCGTCATACGCCGATCAATACTAGCTAACTTAAATAAATCACTAAGTTCAGAATCGCGATCTCAGTACTGGTTCAGTTAAAGCTCTCAAAACGATATTGCAAAATGTAACGACGCTATAACCTTAATAAATGTACTTTAAAAATATGTTTTTTGAATATTCTACAGAGAACATTACTATCTTACTAACCTTATGTATAAGTATTATTTTATGTCGAAATGTAAGTAAAATCTTATCTTTATCCTACATAGTATTAAGACACCATGTTTTCAGTCCCAATTATAGAATACGTGTAACAACAGATTACAGGGTTCAACGCCGCACATTGTCTTGGTAGAGCGCGGAAATTACAATAATTAATCCTAGTGAAAAACTCGTAATACTATAGGATATAACTATTAATGTACTGAAACTTTTGTTTTAATGTTATGTTATTTTTTATTCGTTTAAAATAATATACTTATACATATGTGGTAACGGTACGCTTAAGTAAGTCGTAAGGCGATTGCTATATTTTGATGACAATTGACATCGTTATAAAGGTAAACATGGAAAATCTAATTAGCAGCACATAAGCAGATTACTGCCTTTCCCACAATTTGAACGTAGTATAGTAGTTTAGACGGAATATATTTGCAATTAATTTCATAATAATTAATATTATTGTTATTTCCAGTTATTTAATTGAACAAGTCAATAATCAACTGGCGGGGGAGCGTCAACATTATCCTCTTTTAGCTGTAATTGGGTTAAATTCTACTTTACAGATTTTATCTTTTAGTTCTTAAAATCCAAAATATCAATAAAATAGTGGACTGTCGTATAGGCCAATCTGACTCCCTCGAGTGGCGTGCCGTCACTAGCCCGTTTGACGCCATATGTGACCGCT
This sequence comes from Heliconius aoede, assembly GCA_037355905.1. Taxonomy (NCBI): domain Eukaryota; kingdom Metazoa; phylum Arthropoda; class Insecta; order Lepidoptera; family Nymphalidae; genus Heliconius; species Heliconius aoede. The sequence goes on from JBAIZZ010000284.1 coordinate 71,907, forward strand.
TCGTGCCAAAAAGCAGTTACTCTATCAAAACTGCACTTGAATTTATATCCTGAATGGTTGTGCCAGAGTTACAAATCCTATAGAATGAACAGCATAAGGGAGTCTAAGCATGGGGCGAATTCCCACAGGCGACGAACAGCGCGGCGCTCATCATTTCCCCATTGTCTCGTTAAACAAAAATCAAAAACAAACACTCGCAGAACAGATTTTTGTATCTAAGTTGAAATGATTCGCAATCATTGTTGATCGTCTGTCTGTTTATTTGGTCGGATTGCACCTCGGGGACTGCACCGATCAAACGAATTATCTTTTGCGAAGAACAAATGCACATTCACAACACAATAGCTATGTCGTGACTTGATATAGTTGAGGCCTACTGACAAATGTTCAAGGACGAGCTATCAACACCTCCCAACTAAACAAACATACTAATTCATATTCATGGTGAGCGTGTCAGCATTCACCTCAATTTTTATACTGACATTTTTTCGTACGTTCTATCGCTGCCATACATTGAATTACTAGTGATTTCGCCATCCTTTAAATAAATGTAATTCTTTTTCTCGAAGATTGCGTCTCCACCGAGTCTCGCGTCTTCTACGTGATCACAATACCGAGGACCGATGTTGTCTCCAGGTTCTCCTTTATGTCTATCATTTATTCCTTCGATACGCAAACGTCAGCGTTTGACAACTACAGTTCATGCCGAATAAATTTTATGTGAAATTGCGCGACTAAGATTGAATTATTGCTGTGGACGAGGCCTTTCGACTCGGCGCTTTTGCTTAAATCCAATAAATTCAACACAAACCCTGCCACTGGAAATTTTACTAGAAAACATTTTAGTATCATGTAAAATTATGTTAACTCACAAAGTAAATAGAATAGCGACATAAATTATACTTCGATCGTCACCGTTTTTTCTCAACTGCTTCGCGAACCCTCAAGCGAAGATTATTTCTAATGCGCGAGCTCGAGACGCAATAAACTAGCACGATGATAATAAAAATGTTCAGCTTATCCCCCGTGTTCTTACTGTAAATTTAAACGAGGCGCACGCGATTCTCGACCTAAACTACTTTTATTAATGTCGGGATAGGACGTTTTAATTTTAATAAAACTGAATATCGGCACGCTCGACCTATTTGTCAACCTTCTTTACTTTTGCTGGCACAAAATCATACAGTCACACTCCGCGCTACGGCGACTCTCTTTAGCGGACGCACGTGCGCAATCGAAAACGATCTTTTTGATAACACGGCTAAGATATAAACTCAGTGGGTAATCCTAGTCCACTGTCTTATGAAACGTGAAATCCCTGAAGGCGGTCACAAGGAATTTAAGTATCTCTCCTTAAAGTAATAAAGGTGCGTTTTATTCGCACGGCAGCAGATTATATTTGGGATTTGGGCGGCGAAACACGTAGGTGAACCATCGCTCATGTGACAAATTTCTACGTTTGCCTTAACGCGGGGCGCCGTGTTTAGAATATTATATCTGATGTGGGGATTGAGAGATCCATATTGATTTACATACTGAAAGAATGTATTTTATTTGTTCAAATATGACATGTGTCAGAAATTATAATAAAAATGCACACACCGCTGAAGATGCAAATTCAGATCCGACTCGACTCCTGTTCGCCGTCAGCGCGGAGCCAGTAATATTTATGGGTGCGATCCAATTCGCTTTTTTGGAGAAGTGACGAATTGTGACAGGTTGGTCCCCCAGGGATTCTGCTTTCCAGGTTTACCGGTTCGTTTGCGACTTTGTTTGATTCAAATTGTAGTTTCTTTGAAGGCTAGTAACGAAGTGCGAGCAATACGTGCGGAAAGCACATTCTACGTTTATTCTGCGAATGTTTTCGCGGATTCTTTCGAGGGTTACTTACTATACTCGTGTAGGCGTGATTTCGCTTCGCAAGCTACTTGACAATTGTATATTTATGAGTTCACTATTTTGTCGGATTGAATTTTACCGTAATTCAATTTTGTATGTAGGCAAACCTGATTGTATCGAGGGACATGTGGCAAATCGAGGTTAACTTAATAAAATACGCCTCTAAGACAATCGGGAGCCCTTTATTGTTAAAATTACTCTTTTCTATATTTTATTTTATTTATGTATAGAATATTTTTCATTATTTTCTCTATTCATTTAAAATATTAATCTTAGTATTATTAATCATATGTAGTAACAGTACAGTATCTTTGATGACAATTGACATCGTTATAAAGGTAAACATGGAAAATCTAATTAGCAGCACATAAGCAGATTACGATTATAAAGTAACGAAGTGTAAAACCCATTAACCTGATATTATATACATTTAGTTTTTTGCCATTGACCTCATTCAAAGAAATTTCTATAGAAAGCATGAAAATAATTTTATCATACTTACGTACAATACATAACACAATGTGTAAATTATAAAAATATATGTTGACACAATTTTTCTGCATAAAATATTATAACTCTGTACAAAAAAGCTATTTTAATAAATTATATAAAAAGTTATGGTGATAATATTGCATTTAAATTTATTTCGGTGGATGATAATGGCAATATTTAATTGTTTTCATATGACCGGTCATTCGGTATCAGCGCGGACGTCCTGCGCCATGAGCAATTATCAGCCATCTTATCTCGTGAAGAGGAAGCAGTCAATGTTTGTATTTATGTGATTCCCCGGCCCCGGCACTACAATTCTAGAATATCCTTTTTTTGGTCGCGAATAAAGTTAATTACTCTTTGAGCGGCAACGAACGCCTTTGGGATCTGGATTTATTAAATAGAACCTTGAAATTGAGTGATATAGTGATATTGTAGACTATTGTGTTTCATGTTATAATCATCAGTTGTGTGTGCAAGCTTATACTGACATTTGTGATTTAAAAGTTTAAGCTATTATTATTTTTAGCTATATTTATTTTTAGCTAAAACAAGTGAAATAAGTAAGTGCAATTCTTATTAGCATTCATTATCTCACAATTTCAACGGATCCTAGTCTTGTTTTGAGAAAAAAATCCCCTAATAAGCTCATTGTGTATCGTGCTTGGACTTTCGTGAAGGGTCTGTTCCTAATTATTTCATTGAAGAATTTAGTATTTATAAAACATACATTTTTTAATTCATCACTTTTGCAGATAAAATTTAGAATATATAAATGCTAAAGGTTAGAAGAAATATTAACTTATATTTATTGCGTGCAAAAATAACAACTTAATTTCCAGTTCTTTAAATAGTAGACTTGTGACGCAAATTATAAAATATATGTTTATATTTACATACAAAAGGCATACCAGGAAAAATATATTTTAATAAGCTATATAAAATAAAACACTCACATACGATTTGCATACTCAATTACGATCTCTGTAATGACGTACCGTCGAAACTAATTTTATTTCGTTCGAGCCTTTGACTGGAACCTCTTTAGATGTTTGCCTTAAATTAAAAAGTTTTTACTCGTCTCAAGAACACTCCGAACGGTTTATTCTTTGATACTTTTTCTTTAATGGTCTCATACGATTAGATTTTAGTCTGCGGATTAAAGGAATTTATGAACGCGCCTCGCTTCTAGGATAAGCTTTTATGAACTTCGTAATGAGATATTTTTTGAGAGCCTCCCGTACTTACGAGTATAACGAATCCGAATGGTATTAAGTCAGGGCGGGCTGTCTTATGTTGATGGCGTTATCGTAATTTTATAAATCCATCTTCCACTTACTTGACCTGGTTTGTAAGGATCATTATTTTCTATAAATATTATCTATCGGTAATGTTACTTAGATGGTTCTTTCAAATTTTACGATTTCATAAAATTAAGCTGTAGTAAAGCATGCAAAATGGTAATGATTAAGCTACACATTTCTGTTAATTGCCAAGTAGTTTATAACAACACAATTACTGTTATCTAACGAATAAATATAACTTCAATATTAGAGCTCCCACGTTCGCAATATTCAGATTTATTGCACAGCAAGTGTAAAACAGTCAATGATTAAACCATCAGTCCTCTGGGGCTGAAAAATAAGATATTATACGAGTAATGCCGCGGGCTACCCCTTGTTTACATTAGAATCTGGGCTCGTATTGTACTCTTTGTCATATACCGAAGCCTTATTAGTCTTAATTACGCTTGTGTTTTCTATTTACATTCTTTTTGTGGCTTCCTTTTTATCACTTGTTTTCATCGTTTTTATTGGTGTATCAAGGTTTTTGTCATTTCTATTCATTTCACTGAATTGGTGTTTGCTTCAAATAATAACTGTGCGGTTTCGGTGAGACGACTTGTTTCCTTTTCTTTGAGTTTATTTTTTTTTTCTTCTAAAATTATATTTTTGATTTTGGTATATTTATATTTATATACGAGTAATATACGTTAGTATTATTTATATAAATTACTATTTTAATCACGCATGTGTACTCGTATTTATATAAATTCATATTTCAGTCAGTTTGACTGAACTACTTAAAATCGAACTAACAATGTCAAGTATTTTAATTTTGATTATAATATTTGCACACAATGTTCACTTTCACCACGGCGTTAAGATCCGTTACTTAGCGCACAATATATAAAAATGTAGCAAAAAAATGAAGAACGGAGTGAGTTGAACATAACAACTCTCTGATTACTTGCTTCTATACAGAAAAAAATTTGAAGCTGACTTCTTAAAATTTTATAAAGATTATTAAGATATAATATATTCTTCTTCTGAGGCCGTCGTGGCGCAGTGGCACTAGGGTGCCGCCCGCAAACGCGACGGTTGTGGGTACGATGTCCACTTGTGGAAGTTAAATATTTCTTTACGTTTATATTTCTATTTTCCTTCGCTCTGGTGTCGAGGCAAAGCGCGGCGTTGAGTTCTGCCACTCAACACGCAATGCCTCCAGAATTCGGCAGAAAGTGGGGAACGGAGTGTCTTAGCACCGTGGTTCCCTCTGCCTACCCTGCTGTGTGTGGGCTGAAGCTGAATAGAATAAATATTCTATATAAGAATATATTCTATATATATATATATATATTTAATATATTCTGATAATTTTTTTTATTATCTCCGAAGTAACATATGTGAATCCCTTCTCATAGACGATAGGCAGGTAGAGTAGTCATCTTGCAGGTCGCGTGATTTATGATCAGCGATATTAAACGTAATGGAAAATGGACGGTATATGGAACTTAAAACATTTTTTTTTTCCTTTTATTGTTATCTTCTTGCTGTCTGTCGCTTGTTTTCCCGTTTGATGTTGTTTTCTCAACGTATTAACTCTTCGTGTATATATTATGTATTTGTTCGTAGCCCACGTTAAAGGTTGACTTCATTTTCCTGGTACTCTAAATTGATGCCTTATGGTTTTAATATCATATTCCTGTACCGTGTACTTATTATATCTGTATGGCAACAAAGGTTTCTTTTCTGACAAATGTAAAAGAATATATTATATTTTTTATTATATTCATAAATAATATCTATATATACAATACAATGTTACTTATTAGTATATATTTAAAATGAAACGTGACTAAAGGATCGTCTGAATGTAAAACCACCACGAAGGTTATGGGTTTGATAAATCATGAAACCATGGGAGCGGAGTGTCTTGACACTAGGTTCCTTTTACCTTGCTGTCTGTGGGATACAGCGTCAAGCTGATTTATTTATTTATTTAATAATAAAATATTTCTTTCTTCCTTAGGCCTGGGCCGTCTCCACCCATACGGCTCGGGCAGCGGCTCGAGCAGCGGCAGCGGGCGGCGTCGCACCCGCCGCGGCCTCTCTGACTCGCCCACCGCACCCACCGCACCGACGACCCCCACGTCCGCGTCCGACAACGCTTCGGACGCCACGCTCACCGACTCTGAGCTACCCTTGGCTAGGGATTCCACTCTGCTTGTCCAGAACGGTGAGTTTGAGAAAATATTGTTAAGACAAAGCGCGGTGTTTAGTTCCGTCTTAAATTTAAATAATATATTTCATTTAGGTTTACAATGTTATACAGTGAACCTAATGTCGAGACATGGTTTCTTTTATTTTTCGTTAAATCTATATAATGCTACTATGATAATACTTATAAAATTTTTCATATTTCTACTTTTTCATACTTATCATCTTACTATATATATTAGAACTTATTATATAGGTGTGCAAGCATACTATCTATACTGCCTTTATTTTAATTATAACCATAAATATTTGTGTATAACTTGAACCAGTAATCATTGCGTTCAGTCGCATATGTGTTGTATTGAAATTAAGTAAAGTTATAAATGGCTGTTATAGTACGTTTTAATTTAAATATACTTTATTGTATGCCCATACAATATCAAGTTAATTATATATTAAGATATATATGACTGTACATTTGTTCCTAGTAATGTATGTACGTATGTATATGAGATACGCGATGGATAGTAAATAGCCAAAGTAATATTAATTAGAGCGGAGGCCTTTGTCACACCACTTACTCAAATGAACGCATGAAACAACACGGATGTGGGACACTTAAATTAAAGATTAAACAGCACTTCCATTATACGCCGACAAATTATCTAAATTTTGTGAGTAGAATAACATTGTCGGTACAAATTCGGCGAAAACAAAAGGGGTTTTGACCGAATTTATACCGACAATGTTTTGGTACGGGACAAACGTCACACTAAACGACAAATAAAAGCGGCGATAGTTTAAATTGGGTCCCAAAAACTGTGTACACAGGGGTCTCGGTGGTAAAGTTTTCGGTCACCGCATGGAATACATTGGTAATGCAGGATAGAAATATAGGCGGTGTTAGGAATCGGTGGACAAGCTCGTGGATTCCGTGACGGGGAAAAGCGATCGGGTTGGGTCCTAAAGCCATCAATGTTTACAAGGGTTTGTTTCGTTTTTTTTTAGTTTCACGCTGTATCCCGCATATAGCAGGGTAGGAGGAAGCTTACATTTCATCTCCACTTGGAGAATGGTAATTTATTTTCATGAAGGTGCTTCGGAAGCGGAGTGTCTGATCACTAGGCTTCCTTTGCTTCGATCGATCGATGCTATCGATAATAGATGTGTGGAATACTAATCCCCCCCCCCCCCTCCCCCACCACTTAGTAGGTGCCTACGAACGATCATACCGCACGGGTGCACAAAATTCAATTTAATTGCATTCAATGAAATCTCGGACTATTATAGGAGACGACGGTACAAATTAAAAGCGGGACTCCGTTGGATTTCCTATTCGATTTCCATGGTCTACATAAAAACTCATTACGTTAGCGTTAAGCGTTAGAGAGACCTCTGTGTCACTGTGCTGTACTACACATTGATTTTCGTTTTACTGGAAAGGACAGTTATATTTTGTAGACTTAAAAATATATGTTTTGAGTAATTATAATGTTATATTCGAAAACTAGCAAACGAAATATTGTTATTATTATATAACAAAATATTATACCGATAAAAGAACAAAAACTCTACTCAATTTCCTCATTTCCTTCCCGACGATAGCTTTAATTGTTATGCTTAAAAAAGCTGTAATGTGGAGCGTCGTAAACATCACCTGTCGCTACGATGGGGGCTTGTTTCCCGATTTGTCTACCGTTAAAAAATGTCTCGTTTTGGTAATTATAGTAAATTTATTTTCTTGAAAGTGAAAAAACGATCTTATAAATCTTCTGATCAATTAAATTGAAATCTCCCTATTGACTCGTTGAAGTATTTAAAAAATAATATTTTTTTGTTTAAATATATATTATTGTAATAGCTTTTAAGCTTCACGATGTATCCTGCGTATAAGAGGCTAGCCAGATGGAACCGTTCCACATACACTGCACAATTTTCGAGATAGTGTTTTGAGCGGAACTCAATCCCCCACTTCGTATTTTTAACTAAATTATTAGATGACTCTATCCAATTACTATCATTTCAATGAATAAATATATAGGAGGCGAAAATAAAATCCACTCTCATAAAAAAAATCATGAAAAGAAATTCTTCCAGTTTTTTCAATAGCAAAGTTCTACCATAATGCGATTCCGTAGCAATCACATGCTTCATTTTGCATTGCCGCAAACACTTTTACCGGTATGTCTAACCCCAGTAAGGCTGTAATGCAGACGATTTTACCATGCTATATTTAAATGTTTTAGTTAAAACCATACTCAGAAATGTCATTTAACTTTAAAATGGCTTTAAGTAACTACTGATATTAGATTATGTTAGATTAATAGCGGCTTCGCCCGCTTGAACTGTACGTATATTTGTTAAATATATGAATGATATAATTTTCAGTTTTTTCAGCATTAGGATAAGTTTAAAAGAAGCCTAAAAAGAATAATAACTAGAGAAATTTTTATTATTAGAAAAAATATCTTGAGTAATTGAAATGAATAAACAAAATAAGTAAATACCGTAGCGTTGGGCGCTCCGTTTTCTCTGACTACCCACTCCCGCTTGGGATAAAGCGTCAAGTTAAGTTAACTAACTTTTATATTAGAAAAAATACGTAATTAATTAAAATGCATTTTTAAAGGATTACAACATGTTTGTTACAATATATGATTTTTGCATAACCTCAAACCTTTACGCAGCGCCCATATTTTAAAACGTTGATATCTTCTAAATTATCTATTTCTGAGATATGCTATAAAAGCCTATTTTAATCTGTGTAAAGCGCACAATGTATTTAATAGGATAAGAAATAATACTGTACCATTGAAAATAATTTCACAATTAACCCTTCTTTTTTTTTAATCATAAAAATTATCACTGTGGGTTCTCCTTAAGAGATAGACATATCATGTGCTATATAACATTACAGTTTATGTCCTTAGTTAGCCTTACAAAACCAAAAAACAATAATAATGAACGCCATCGAACCGCGAGTGCCGCAGATATAAAATATTTCCAAGCAAATTGTACAACAATAATTTATATAAATTCTTCAGCTTCACGCTGTATCCCGCACACAGCAGGGTAGGCAGAGGGAACCTCGGTATTAAGACACTCCGTTCCCCACTTTCTTCTGAATTCTGAAGACTTTGTTTATTCAGATGATACATAACTTGTAGTTATTTTCATTAGACCGAGCGAGCGGAGACGCTAGTATTAGTTGTATATAAAGTAACAAAAGCTAACATTACTCTAAAATAAACCTTCATATATGAAACATTCGTCAGAACAAAGTGAAATAGTGAAATAACAAAAAGAAAAAGAAAGACCAATCTGAAGGAATAAGGCATTTGACATGTGAGACCGAACGTAACGGATACTGTATTGAACCAATTTGCTCTCTGTACACACAAAGGTGAGATTTCAATAAATATTTTATTCCTATATAATATAAATAGCACTTTGCTGGAGTTGCTGTATGGTCGTCGATGTTTCTTTTGAGCTTCAACTTTTGTTTAAGATGATTTCTAACTCAGTATCGGCTATCAGGTGACGCAGTTGAACAAGCGTGCAATTATAAACGTGCCGGTTGTGAGTTCGATTCTTACTCGCTCTGGTAACAAGAGTGTGTGGGCGGAAAAGGAACGGAAATATCTTAATGGGAAATTTAGGAGGGTCTTAACACATAGTAGGTTAGGCAGAGGGTATGTATTGTATGTATTGAGGCCGTCGTGATGCTTACGGCTTCGATTCCTACTCAGAAAAAAGAAATATTTTATATTTACCCTTTCTCGCTCTGCTAACGAGAGTAATCCCTCTGCCTACTTTGCTATGCACAGGATACAAAATGAAGTTTAAAAAAGAAGTATATTCCGTATTTTTTTCGTCACCGCTTTATCACGAACAGCTTTGATTTACCTTAAAGAGATACGAAAATGAAGACGATCGCACTCACATCCTTCATGCTTACTGTCAACTGTATCTAAGATTCAAATCAAGTGGAAACTAAACAAAATGGACTTTATTATAAAATCTTGTACACTAGCTATATTTTTTCGTAGTTTCTGCTCCATTACGATAGTTGCCGTACACCGGAACGTACAATGCCTCGTGCAGCGTTTGAACAATAAAAATCCAAACCCAGTAATCCTTTGTATCGAGATACGTTCAAATATTTATTACTTTATTTAAAAGTAAATTTGGAGCATAAAATTTCTTATTGATTTTCTTGTTGAAAGTACATACATACATATTGGATATTATGTATAAAAAATATAATAATAAATATTATAATATATAATTTTGATAGATGCCCAATATTTATGTATATTACGATAACTCCACTACAATCTTTATTTTTCTTTTTCGTCTCTTTATTAATCATCATCTTTATCAGATCTCTCTTTTTTGTATTTTTATCGGTTATAAAGTATATAATAATAAATTTTGTGTATATACTAAGAATAGTATATATTTACATTCCCTATAGCAAGTTTCAAACCAACACCTCCATATACCGAGAGAATGACTCAACAATATTTAAATTTTCATTAAAAATCATATAAAAATCCCATATCAAGGATCGTTGGCATTTTAAAAGAACGACCAGCAAATGAGCGAATGAGTTAAATTATATCAGGCAATTTGATACCAGCGAAGCTTTTATATGAATATTTTTGTAGGACAAGTGTCATCCTTAATTACCTCTATTAAACGCATGGACTGCGGACGGACAGATTGTCTAAAACCATTTATTTTTTGTCCCTTTCATTTTAAATGCGCTATCACATGATAGAGAAGGCCGAATATAATGTAAATGGCCACTTAATGCCGGAAGTCGGTAGTAAAATTTGATGTGATAATAAAGTATAGTCTAAATTTCCATATGGATCGTTTAGTTTATTAGGTGACGATAGGAAAGTTCTTAGCTTCGTGTACTGCTTTTGAACTTTAAATGTCAAGTGACATTTTCGTGTATGGATGGTAGATTTTTGTACATATAACTATATAATGTACTCTTATGTATGTACGTTAATATTCAATTTAATTGTATCAGCTGTTTTAACTATATTTTTTTAGATTGAATATTTTAGAACATTTCTTTTCTTTTCATGATCTTTACAAAAGGTACTGCATTATAATAAAAAATAGTAAAACAGCTTATTAACGTTTACGTTTACATTCTACTCGAAATCATAATAATTACTAGACGTACAAGCAAACAGATAGTAATATCCTGTAGGTCTTCATGTTAAACTACTAACACGCAATTCCTTTCACGGTATTTTTTTTTCTATCTATCAAGAGAAAGCCTAAGCCAAGACACCCAACTTACAAACGCGTGGGTAAAATAAAAGTATAATATATATTTTTTTCTTATTTTTACATGAAAAATAAAAATTGTATGCAAATAGAGAACAGAATATTTCAACACTAGGTACTGGTACTATCTCTCAACGTGGATGTGTGGAAAAGCATAACGGTACAAAAAAATTAAGTACATTTTTATGAAGTGGCTAGTGATTGATCACTCCAAATTTTTCATTTTTTTAGCGACATAACGTGTAACATAAGGAAGAAAACGTATACCTTAATCTAAGACATCCAAGTGATGGCCGCAGACAGTCGTAAAAAATGTACAATTCTATTTAATCCATCCATTTAAGTTACAGATGGTGGGTATTATGTGTGACACTGTTGATGAAAGTGACAAATGAAATGAACGAAACTCCTGCTTTTTTTACATTTTTCAGGATTTAACCTTTGATGTAAGTATACTTGGATGGGTTATCTCGCATACGTGGATGTTAAAAGGAAATCTATCATCTAAAAGGCTTTTAAAACTGGTACTAGTAATTTGTAAATGCTATCGAAAGCTTATTGTATTCAGATTATATAACAGGTAGTCATAGTAAACGACGTCACGCGATCGCCATACAATGAACTCTTTGGGTTAATATTGGTTAATAAAATTCTATTGTTCTGTTACAATTAAGTAACACGATTTATTTACTGATTGACCTTATTAAGAGAGCTCAAGGGTTTTTTATAGAAATCTATTTAAATTACTTATTATATTTTTTTAGAATAGAAATATATTTGTACCTTGCAAAACGTTAATATTTGCAATATATTTGTTAATATGTTTCTTGTGTTATTTGTGCCGATACGTTCACGTTCATGCGACAGTTGGGCACAAAGCCGAATCCTGCTTAGTCTGCTCCAAAGCACAAAGGCTCTCCATCAGTACTCGGCAAACCCGAAAAACTCCGACCCTTTGAGAGTCCCAATCCTTTAATACTAATTGAATCATAATTTCCAAGACGAAAAGTTTCTTTTTATGTAAATCTTTTTGAAACTCAAAGATCCGAGAAATGGGAGCGTTTCGTTCCAAATTTTGAAAGTCCGAAAGAGGTCCGCGTAATCGGGATTAAAATTTATTACGTTTTTTGCGTCGTCGTGTTGCTCTTTCCTAAATTATTTTCTATATTTACTTCGTATTTTTTTGCTTATTACGAACCATATTTCTATTTGTGGGTCACTCTTTGTGATCCTTTTATTATTATATGATATTACTAACCAATTACCAATAGAATATATTTTTCGAATATTCGGATTCACAAATATGGATCCATTTAGTTTTATTAATACCCACGTTAATATTATGGACACAATCATTTACTTGGATGAGCACGCACATAAGTTAAACACCATAGATAAACATGTAGTATCATATATGTATAGACAATTTTCAATTTAAAAAAAAATACACTTTGTGCACCTGTAATGTCTTTATTTAGCGTTACCCTTCGCCCTTGTGTTAGAAAATCAAAAAACAATTTCAGCCTCGCACGACGCGGCGATAAATCCAAGCGACAATTTCCGAAATTTTTCTATCGAGATTTTACGGTGTCGCGCATCTTCAAGAAAATAGCACCTTCAATATCGATCCCATCTTTCAGTACAATTTGCGCGGTGCACGAGCAAGCGTTGGAAATTTTGAAACTTAAATGAAAATAACTGCGTCGGCAGTAGCTACCTACCAGTACAGTAGGGGTAGAGTTTTCGCTTTCAGTCTTTGAAAACTTGTCGATAGTTTCCGTCGTAGCCAGCCGCGGCCCGGCCTTTGTCTCGACATTTTAGTTTTCAAGTGTTTTGCTTTGTTGCATTTTTGCTGATCTAACTATTTCGCGTTTCGCTTACTTTAAACTCAAAGTTATTCATCTCGATCAACAATGTTATTAGCGGCTTTAACTTCATCAAAGATGAAGTATTTGACATTAAATCTTTTAATACTTACATAATCACGAAATACCTCCAGAGTTTTAACTATCACTGATGATTAGTAAAAACGAAACTTTTTAAGGGTGCATTATTTAGCGACCTCTTCCATCGTGGATATAACGAAACCAGTCACCATTATTCAATAGTAGTATTAGAAACTTCAAACGAAAAACATGTAACGAAATTGTATTCCATATGTAAATGATTCGTTCAAAACCACTGGGGAGGCTCAAATTGATGCACAATATGGATACGCTAGTAATATTCGCCTCAGAAATGCAACCAGCCGATACAAAGACGTCTATGAGATCCTAACATCCTATTTACATCGTTAGCTTTCCATTTTCACGCATTTAAGCGATCGGCGCATTGTGGGAGCAAACGAAGGATATTGTTATTAGGACGAAAATGCTCTGTTTATACGTGTCTACTTTTAGGGTGGAATTAAGGGTATTTTTGTAAGAAAAATATTCGGTAGTTTGCTTTGATATATACGAGATATTTAAATTTAGTAAAATGTATTTTTCATTTTGTAGCTTAATGCAATTTAATTGAACCAATTATTGCAGGAAATGCTGGAACTAGTTCCAAACATAAATATTTCTTGAGCCAAAGTGAATCTATGCCACCCTCGAGCGTCTCAATTAAACGGGCATTGACAAGGACTAGGCAACTAAAACTGGTATTGACACATCTGTTACAGCGACAATAAATAATAGAAAATAAAGTACAGATTCGAAATACGATGTCTTTACAACAAAAGGAAATAAGAGATACTGGGGAAGAGGCAATTTTTGTGCCACGAAAGAAATACAAAATTACATACGCCACTATCTTGTGTCTTAATATTAAGGAATAAAGTTGAGTTTGGCCCATTTTTATGCATTTATAGAGTTGTTCCGCTAATACAAATACTGTGTTCGCGTTTTTCCTCCGAGGGGGCTGTAAAAGTTTTTGGTTATATATCGTTTAAGACTACGCTCTGCAACTTTTGTGATGAAAATGGATTACATGGCACTTCAGTTAGTGGCGATTACCTTCATTTATTAAAACACAATTTATTTGTACCCCAAAATTCCGACTACCATTTCGACTTTTTTTATGAATCTAATCAAAATATAATATGAAAATAAATTAAAAGTTAACGTCAAATTCACGTGTAACAATAAAAATAGTATATCTTCAAGAATAAAAGTGATAAACGACAGCAAAACGTTTTAACTTAAACACAATTTACTTTATTACAAAAGGAAAACTTGTCGTTCGCATTCTATGTTACGTACTACACAGGCTGATAACAAGAAAATCAAACTCTACCTAACAACAATATAGTGAAAATTCCTGAAAGAAGTTGTTAACAAAAATACGCTGGGGCTCTGCCTGCGGGCCCCTGATAAGGCAGGATCGAAGCAAACACTCGCTTGAAGAAACGCGTTCGGTGTATCATGTTATAAGCGACAGCGATTTTACTTACTGCGCCAAAAAATATAATATAAAACATCTTTATCAATTAAACAAAATTGTCGGTCTTTATAATGTATACAGTTAGAAGCTTCTAATTACATTTTAGTTAAAGAGCCAGTCTTGTGTTAGTTCCTAGTTGAATTATCCCACTCATATTATAGAACTGATGAAAATTTTGAATTATATTTTATCGAAAATAGAAAAGTATTTACATTAATATATACCCCGATTGGATTCGAACTCCAATGGCTAACCACCACAACACCGAAGTGGAATGTAAAGATATTTTTATGTAACACATAATAATGACATTAGTATATTAAAGTAATTTTGCCAGCTTCCATCGTTAACTCTTTGAACGACTCTCTGGGGTTGAAATAAACTTGTATCATAAGACCGACCGCCTATACCTTCTACTAATACTCTGAGTATTCGGACTCGTTTGTAAGATGGTTAAATATCTATAGATAGCTAGCTTTTTAAGGAAAGTGTATTGATGGCTTTAATTAAAGCTGCCGTTTTAGAATCTTTTATATCTCGAAAGTTAATTGTTTGCTAAAAACCTGCCCTGATAGTAATTTATTTTATATTGAAGATAAATTCTTAGATGTACACCGTCGTGGTGCAATGGTACAGTTAAGTGAAAATGCGATGTTAGTGGGTTTGATTCCCACTCGAGAATTTGTCATTTTCTTTTTCTCGCTAGTAAAATATTATCATGTTACGAAATAAGTGTCTACACTAGTCTACAATAGTGGTCATTGTGAATGTGTAAAAAAAATAGGGCCAACTAGATCTAATCAAGCTACAATATTTGAACGTTATTCAAAAGGCGCGGGTTCAAATCCTCCTTTGTTATTTTTTTTTAATATATATATTTTTTAAATATTTACATTTCAAAGATGTTTACCATAACCAGATTCGCTCAGGGCGTATAAAGATACCAGCCTTACTTATATTATTATAATAGAATATTAAGTAAGAGTATCTCCAGTGATGAGTGCTGGCGGCCTTATCGCAACAAGTAATTAGTGAAATTTCTAAGGGTTTACTTTAACTTTACGATGTATAACATGGTGGATAATTAACACTGTTATCGATTTCTAAGCAGAATTTGTATTTATTAATATTTATAACATTTCGAGGTAACAAAGTTGAATGTTAGTTGTTCATATGAACATTCGTTTTATGAAGAAATATTAAGAGAATTAAAGGCCTAATGTTTTTTATGAAAATTTGTGATTTAGATTTGATTTTAATTCACGTCATATTCCACGCATTTAAAAAGGCAGCATACATTAAAAGAACCTAGAATCAACACACTCTATTCTTGTTCATTCTATTTGTATAATAGTTAAACTCAATACCGCGTTTCCGCTTGCTAAGGCGGCGAAGTTATTTAAACATAATCATTTCCTCAAGTGAAATTCGAACCCACAACCGTTGTGTTCACGGTCAAACTGTTTTCCACGTGGTGCCACGACACGGTCATCTTAAATCATAAACTATGGTAAATAAGTATCTCAAATTTATTTGTTCTCATACAGAATTGTATCCACGACCCTTCATTTAACACGTATCATCTTCGGCGCCACTAGGCTGATACATATTAATATAATTTCTCTTTTTCATAACGGAATAAAAAATGACACGGTCAACCGGCGAATGCCCTCCTCTTGTCACTCGACGTATATAAAAAAGGTGACACGTTATAAATATGTAGGTAGCTGTATATTATTTATAGGAAAATGCTTCTATCAATACGCTATGCTCAGAATCAATGCAAGGCGAGTTGCAGGTTTTATTTAAAAAAAAAGAAACAAGACATTTTTTTTATTTGAGATGGAAAATTATAGATATAAATGTTTATAGAGTAGGTACACCTGCGTCCCGCGTATCGTAGGTTAGTCTTCTGCTATTGTCAGTGCCTCTTGTTAAAAATATATATTAGGCTACAGAACAACTTCTATGCTTGCTTGCCTCCCGAATTCGAGAAATAGCGTGTCGCAACTAAACGCCGTGCTTTATTATTCGAGCCAAATCAAGAGTCAAATTAATATGGATCTGGAATAGCTTAAACTAAAAATAAAATTCTAAAACAATTAAAATAATAATAACAGCATACGTCCCATATATAATAATTATATTTAAATTGCATTAAATTCATTTAGGCGTAACATTAGCCTGTCAAGATTTATGACTGTTCCTCATTTTCGCCCCCAAAATGACTAGACTTGTAGCCAGCTTTCAGAAGCGACCCCTTTTGCTATTGTCAACGCATCCCCATTATGCAAGAGTGAACTTAGTGATGTATTGATCATCTTAAGTTTGAAACTATCGATATGTTAGTTACGTGAATTATTTTTCACACCTTACCACGTTATTTCTGGAATATAGAACGTTTGAAGCGTGAAACTCACAACCGTACAATTAGACCATCTTTTCTATTTATGTAGACGTTAACAGAGTAAATTGATTGTTAAGAAATTATGAAGGAATTCCAAATTTTCCGTCAGTTTTTCTTAGAAGGGAAACCTGAACCCAAACAACTGAAGAAATCTTATTGGCGTTATAGGGATTTTTTTGTTATTATTTACTGAATATTATATTTGCAATCGCTAATTTATGTTCAAACTTAAACTTTTGGATAAAAACAACCTGCCTAACAGAAGCGGCAAATATTTAATATAACTTCTTTTTTTTTTTCAATTACTTTACTGTAATTTCTCCTATTTGTATACATTTCGCATAATTTCACTCAACAGGAAAGTGTTTTACCACAAAAAACTAAACATATAATTCAAACAAACTATAATTTATCGACAATTCATCAGCGTGCCCTCCCGTCACGCCGTCACGTCGTCACGTCGCGCACAGACGCGTGCGTGTGACAAACGTAACGCGGGTGTGAAATCAATTTGACGTGCACCTATATATGTGTTGGAGTTTTAGATTTAGTTACCGTTGTCAGATTGTAGGGTCTTTGGAAGAATATTTACAAAGTAATGGAGAAATGTAGAGAAATGGAAATACTTTACTGCTAATATAGATTTTACATTATTAATTATTGTAATCGTTACAATTTTTTGTTTCTTTATAGCTTCACGCTGTATCCCGCTTAGATCTTCTTAGTTGAGAAAAATCTGGTAACATAGCATTAAGACTTTTGTCTTCCACCGGGATTCTAAAGGCATTGCATGTTGTGGAGAAATATCAGTAACTCATCCCCTGAACGGAGATCGAACCCGCAACTATCGAGTTTTCAGTCAGTTGTTGCTACAATGCGTCTCGATGGCCTCAATAAATGCAAAAATAAATATATAACAGTACCCAATTATCAATAAAATGACAAAAAATACATGTATCATTATTTAATTCTTTTCATCTGAATTCCGTTGATAAGGCGGTAAATAAGCCATAATATTAACAACATAATATGAACAATATAAACAATGTATATAAAAAAACGATTACCCATGGGAGATGAACACCATAAACAGGTTAGATATTTTACACTGCTGATCTGACAGGTCCCAAGTTTGAATCAGATCACGTACTCGTAGGCCATAAGATAGAGGGCTAGTCGCAAAAATTGTAAATCGCAAAAAAAGCAGTCGTAAAGCTATGATTAAAGTTCTATTCAGCTAGGCTAAGTATAGAAAATATTCTCCTTTATCTTTTTTTTATTATTTTAACCATTTATTTTTCGGTTAAATAACCTAAAGCCGCGTGCGTTAGGTTTCGCCTTCGACTTGACACACTGTCTCTAAAATTTTCGTGGCAGGCCTCAACGAGGAGCTTTGTAATGAAGATCTAAAAACAACTAATTCCTCTAAAAGGAAATCAAACCCGAAACCATCTCATTTACAATCTCATATTGTGCCCTTCGCCAATGAATCTGCGGAGTTCTCAATTACATTCCCCGCCAAAAAAATATTTTAAAAAAATTTCACCCATCAGCAAACAAAACCAAAACCCAACGCCGACACTGCCAATAAAATATCGAAATAGTGTAAAAAATCACTTTAAAATCAACGAGGTTTACTTGAATAAAACATTTATCAACAATCAGACTATGAAAATTACTGGCTACCGTCGAAACAATACAAAAATAAACATTGCGAAACCAATCGAAAGTAAATCCTAAGTGTATTAATGGAGGGTAGATTTTCTGAAGCTCAACGTACAGTAAGCTCGGTTATGTTGAAATATAAAATTCTTAATAAATAATGCATCGTTGTATGCCGAGGCAAAATCCTTGTTCGCTAACGTAATAAGAATAGGTTGATGTTGCGAGTAGACTATTAAATGTATCGTGTGCTATATACATGATGGAAGTTTTCTGTGTTTAACGCCGTAGAGGAATGTTAATGGTGTCATGCAATAGTTGTAAGTTAATTAGATTCCTATATTTTAGTTTCACACTGTTTCTCGCTTACAGCACGGTAGACAGATAGAACCTAGAGCTAAGACAGTTCCTTTTCTGCTTTCTTCCTGACATCGAGACACTTCGTGTCGACCAAATAAAAAATTGAAAATAATTAATCCCTCAGAGCGGATGACAAAACCACAATCCGTTTTGAATTTTATTTTAATTAAACTTTAGACATATACTATTATAAAAAAATTAATGCGACTGTCCGAATTAACTTCATCGTGGGGCAGACGGATAACATTTGGCTGTAAATGTGATATTTGTGGGTTCGATTCCTATTCGAGCAAAACACATATTCCCGATGCGGTAACAAGATAAAGCGCGATGTTGGGGTACACCACTCCGCCACTGAACACTAAGTGGGAAATGGAGAGTATTAACACTAGATTCCTTCTCCCTACCCTGCTACATGCGGGTTATAGCGTACAACAAATAAAAAATAGATTTGATGGGAATCATCTATACTGGAATTTAAACACTCTTCACGCAGCAACACTGAATGTGAAACTAGTGCACTTCCATCTGCATAACCGCGTTTATATCTCTAAGTTGGACATCTACTGTAAGTAGGGCAGTATGAATAAATGAACGCCCTGCACCAATCCTGTTAGTATCCGCGCGGGGACGGCTTGCGGGATCCGTGATGGGTTAAACAATATGGCCAATACTATCAATATTCCATTTTTGCTCTGGATTATATTGTATATTATTTGTAGTTTGATTTTGATTCTACAATTCAACGTTTTTGTGTTTTTTGGAGTTTCTGGGATGAATTTAATTTTATTTTGAGAACGTTTATGAAAAAAAATTATTATTAGGGCACGTGTCCATTTAACAAAAGCCAAAACAATTATTATAAAAACTTAAGTTTGTTCTATGCATTTGTTTATCATCTATGCATGCTGATCTCAGAAACGGCTTATCCGATTTCAATGGAATTTTCTCTCTTTCAGTTTGGACATCTTCCCTTAAGTGTTTTATTTTAAAAAGGTTATAGTAATATAAACTATATGGTTCGACGAAATTGCTAGAAAATAATTAATAATAGTGAAATTCCAGCGGGCGAAGCCGTGAACGGGCCTGTAGTATTAAAGTGTTTATTTGTTATAACTAATTTTATGGATCGTTGAGCTTTCATTATATGTTAATTGACTCATTACCATTCGTAAATGATGTTCGGAGTTATTTCTAATTTATAATATGTGTTTTTGTTTTGTTTCAGGTATGTTTTAAAAAGGATTTTTAGTAATTTTCTAACATACTTATTTTAAATATTTTATTTTAATTGTTTAAGGGGTCTATCTTTAAGAAATTCGATGATATGACACATGTCTATACTAATGTTTAACTCACTTTCGGGTGTATTTTGGAAGCATTGTGCTTTGAATGACTCTTTGATTTTGTTACCAGTAAGAAAATGAAAATTTTTGTTGAACTTTCTCGAGCGGGAATCAAACAGACAACCTGCTGTGCTTAGTCGCACGTCTGTGCTCCTTATCTTGAGACTTATAATATTTTAAAATTGAAATTTATCTCAATTTAATCACATTTGAATATATACACAATATAAACAAAAAAGAACCTAATTTGCACCAAAAAAGAAAATAAACCTAGACCGTCTATCCGTGTTCCGTTCCAATATTTCCATAGTGCGCTTACAAAGTAGAAATTAAAGAGCGCTCCGGAAACCCAACACTTGCAATTACGAATCAAAACTCCGATCCAATGTACGTTATTTTGTAGGTTTTCATATTGCCTTCCTTTTATCAGGATCATTATGGAGTTCGAAGCCAGAAAATGCCTCCGGATTCCTTGGGGTTAAGTAATCCCATACACAATATGAGGAAAATGCTCCTGTTCAATCACGTATTCTGAATATTTTTTGATTAATGTAATATATTTGATATGCTATGCTGCAGTCGAGTTCTGGTAGCTATGGGTTCGATTTCCACTTGAGGAAAACTGTGTCAATGGAATAATTTTAGTTCTATAAAATGTAGCACTTGGGTTTCCACCTAACACAACACTAAATGAGCGGATTTATGTTAAATTTGCTAAAAATACAAACAAGCGCTCTTTTCACTTCCTTTGAAAACGCACAATATTAAACATCGCCACCCGGCAAGACCTCCCCAAATATTCTATTGTACTTACATCCGTATATCCAAAATTAAGTCTAAGAAGCCATCTGATTAAAATTCGTAATCGATGCCTTATATCAGAATTCATCCGCGATTCTCGTTTAATGTTGGGGTTCGGGAGGGACGTGTAAGTATGAAAGGGCGGAACATAAATTGGGAAGCTTCCGAAGAACGCACGAGTATTTAAAGCATTTGATTATTTCCGTCGAGTGCAAGAAAGCTCCTTGTGAAAGAGTGTTGGCCTTTATTTAAATAAACTTTCTTTTCTTTTTGGATAAAAAAATGTGAGAAATTTGGTTTAGCTATATGTTATTGTGAAAATCTGTTTTGAATTAAATGTTGCATATATACTGACAGGTATCTGAAACTTATTCTTTTTAAATTACTTTTATAACTGTAGATTTCTTTACTAATTATGCCAAATTGCTGTTCTTCTTAGTTTTTTCTTTACAGAAAAATAAATTAGTCTGTCGATAACCTCACTAGAATTCTTTAGCCTCTCAATCATTCACATGTTCATTCATTCAATAATATCATTCACATATGTACATACACACATTTATACGTACAAACATATTTATTTCTGCATATGTATGTTTAATTTAACAGCGCATTGTGGTGTAAATGAGATAATTTACAATATTTTATCTATTCAACGAAATATGCTTTTTATTTTATTGACATGAATTTTGTTTTATATTGAATGGTAAGCAGATATGGGTTCGATGCACGCTCAGGTGAATCATTAGAACTCTGGTAGACAAAGTGTGGCGTTGAGTTAAGCTATAAAAAACGCAATGTCTTTAAAATTGGGCGAAAAATGCTCAGCTTACCCTGCTGTTTGCGGGATACAGCGTGAAGGTGATTTATGTATATTTATACTATTTGACAGTCACAGCTGAAGTAGTGATATCTCACATCATTCTCCATCTAAAAAAATTTTTAATGAGTATTCATATTCCAACGAGATTTTTATATACATAAGCGATTGTTTAGTCCAAGAAAGAGTTTAAAAATCAAAACAATTGTTACGAAGACAATGATATAGGAAGTATCATTAGAGGAGCTCCCTAACAAGGCCCTAGAAACGTTTTAGTTTTTAATTACTGAGCTGAGCTCCGACGTCAGGCTGACCGGCTTTTTTAATTTTACCCCCATAATTAGATTTTTTCTTCCAACGTCAATGGCGCTGCATGAGGCATTTTCTACGTCAACTCAACGGTAAAATTCCTCTATAGGTTGGTAGAGATCGACAGTTTGGCAGGGTTCTATGAATAGGTCAGGAGAATTTCGTGAAAAGTCACTACTTTCTTCTTTATTTTAATCATATAGTATATTGGCTTCTGATTCTATTATGCACTTTTTAACTTAATTGTGATATTTTTTAGGATTACGCTATATTCCACATATTGCTGGATAGACAGTGGGAACTTGGGAACCCTGAAGTGACAACACTCTACGCCGCGCATTGCCTCGTTACCAGATCGAGGGAATGATAATATGAAATATTTCATTTCGTCGAGTGGAAATCGTACCCACGTTTGTCGCATTTTTACTCGCACGGTTGTAGCATTCCTCGTTTAAAGGAAATCAAAAATTTAAATGAAACACCTTATGAAAAAGCAAAAAAGCAAGATTTGTGTAAAGATCTAGAGAAAAGCAGACTTACAAAATTTTCTAATTTAAATAAATACATTTTACCTTAAGTTTAAACAGGAGTGACGTAGCACTCCCCATCACTAACAAAAATGAAAAGCACTCACCGATTACATAATCTCGCCTACATTTAGATAGCAGCGCTATCATAGCTGAAAGAGGCTTCGTTTACATTTTCAATTGCATCGCAGTGGCCGGCGGTTATGCATTAACATAATTGCGCTATATTGATTGGCTTGCTGCGCTACCGGAACAGCGCGGCTGTGGAGTGTGCTTGCCTTTTAAATATTTAAAGGCTTACAGTACGCTGTTTTGGTGTAGTACTGGAGGTTTTTTTGGGTTTTTATATATGTGGCGGGAAGTTTTTATTTTTAGATTAAGATGTACATTAGTGATTTCGGACTTAAGTAGACCAACCGCTTCGTTCTCCGGTTTTCGCTTTCAATATACAGAGGAAAGGTTTTCAGGTGTTAGCTACTATGCTAGCCTAGCCTGCTATGCTATGCTAGCAGATAACAGTGTGAATGTACAAAAAAATATTGAAAATAGAACACAAGAATATATTACTAAAGAACAGACTAGAACTAGGCTAGACTAGCCTAAAAATTAGACTATCCCCTGCTACGAAATTATCAAAATACCATGGTTTTTGTAGATATTGCGTATTGAGTGAGTGGTGAATGCCAGAAAATTAAAATAATTCATTCCCTCGAGTTGGAATCTAACCCATGACCGTCGCGCTTACAGTGAGCCACTGCGTCATTGCACCACGATGGCCTCGGGCACTTTATCTACACCACACCATTAAACCTCTAAACAATAGGTTTATTTAACTCCATACATTTTATGTCATGCAAAGAGGTAGGCGTAACATCAGTCAGTAGCCGAAGGTGGGCACCAAGATATGATCACGAGCACAGACCCTAACCATAATAGTACCATGAAATTGAATAATTCATATTATTATTATAAAATTATAAGCTTTAGGCTAAAAGTGCTTTAGAGCTAAGTATTTCTTTCTTAAAATTAAACGAGACTGTTTAATGGGGCGGTATTATGATGTTTTAAATTTATAGTCAGTTACGACCTTAGATGGCAAGAACTGGAGTTTGATTCTCGATACTTGTTTATATGTAATGGCGAAAACGGTTACGACAAGAATTCATTTTATAAGTAAAAGTAATGCATATATAAGTTTTTTAGTATTTTTGGGTGATCATTTTACCACAATCTCTTTTCTCTATTTATCGCTTTTGATCGGGAATTTCGAGCAGTTATATATGTATTACTAAAGGCCGTCGTTGTGCAGCGCCACAACTTCTAGCTGTAAACGTGACGGTTGTTAGTTCGTTTCCATTCTGGAAGAAAGAATGATTTTCATACGTCCTGGTAACATGTCAACGTGGTGTTTGGTTTGTTTGTCCCATCATCTAACACGCAATATCTTGAAAATTGCGGTGAAAATGTGCAATAGAGTGTCTTAATACTAAATACCGTAAGAACGTATCGAGAAGTTATACAAAAAAAAATATTCATGAAGAGAAAACAAGCATAATAATAAAGAGAAATATAAATAATAAATCTCCACAAATTTCCCAATTCACTGTAAATTCATAACCAACATTTATATATACAGTTACATAAATTCTAGACCTTTAATGGATTAAAGAAATCTTTGAAAGCAAAATTCAATAGGTCGTCGTCACAAAAAGGCCAAGTTTTTTTGTTGTAAGCCACGGAAATCCCGCTTCCCTCGAATTCCCCTCGATCTAGGCAATTCGACGAACATAAAAGATCTGCAATGATCATTATAATAGGACCCTCTGCTCCATTTTCTACTTTATTTTCGTGTAACCTTTATATTTATAACCTTTTAATTGATTGGATCGTTTTTGTTTTGTGTGAAATAGACAAAACTTATGGAGAAGCAGGTTTTTCTTCTCTCTTTCCCTCTTTCTGCCCAATTTTTGACACTTTGTTTTCTGGCTGACAGAACTCAACACCGCATGCTCTCTTAATATTAAATTTCGAAATACAATTCCATTCTAAAATCGTATAAAAAAAAAATTTATACTTTTTAAGACTGAATAAAATTTCAACCATTGAAAAGTAGTTCAAAAAGTACATTTAATATTACCAAATCTTGACAAACTTTCACACTGTTGCTTACATGTATCTTGGAGCAGAATCACCCCTGATTCTAAGAAGAAACAAATTTGTCATTCAGATGTCTCACACTCCCCTCCGTACACGCCACGAATACGAATACTGTTTGATTTCTGCAATAAAACCACATGGCGTGATTAAAATTGACTTCAAATAAGTAAATGTACGTAGTTTGAATATTCTTTATATTACTTCCGGTGTTCCTGTGTTCGTGTGTTTTTTTTTGTTTTCCACCACAATTTCGATGGTTGAGAGTTGGGTTGCGGAAATAAACGCCATACATTGCCTTGCTAGATAGAAAAAGCAAATAAAAATAAATTATTTCCAAATGAGAATTGAACCTGAAAACATCGTTATTTCAATCAGACGCTGTCACACTGCGTTTCGACATTTCCAATACTTTTATTAATAATCAATTCTTGAAAAGCCCAAACGAAATGCATTCAAAAATTTGTACACATTTATAGGTAAGGTTACCTTCATAATAACATGTTTATTTTCGTATTTGAACCGAGCCGCTTTTCTATTTTCGCAGGCACTGTCAAAAGAATTTCAAGTAACTATCAAAGCGATCAAACATGGAGTTCGACCATAATAATTTCTATGTGAAAATGTAAACAGTTCTTGCATTAACAATACTTCCCCTATTCGATTAAGGAAAAACCATCCCCCATCTCTATTTCATAATTTGCATCGCAAAAGCAAATAAATTTAAAATATTGCTAACCTTAATTCCCCTTCCGAACGAATCAATCTTACGAGCGGAGCCGACTGCAGAAATGTGCGGTATTTTTGTGGATTAATGAACTGGATATGATTTCTTATTTCCTTAGAGTTGTAAATGTTTGCATCATTTATGTTTTTAGAAGCTGTCATTGTGTCTGTCTGTACGGCAGTCGCTCTCATTCAATAAGAAAAGTCTCGAAAATCGGATGAAAATTGGGATATTGCATGAAATTGTGTAAGCCGACCATGGTATATGTAATTTTAGATAGGTACACTTTTTTCAGCGGACTTTGAACTCACAACCGTTGATATGCGCCGCACAATATACTTGAAAATACAATTTTGAATGTTTTCATAACATTATCAAAGTATCATAATTCAAAACCTATTTTAAAATTCAGCAGCTAATTTCAAATACGAGTACTGACTTTTCCACGATAAGAACGAATGAAACATTACATTAAGTAGTTCGGGCACGTAGACAAAACGAATGATGAAATATTACCGAAGAGGAGACCAAGGTGCGAATGTGGTTGTGTGAACCAAACTACCATTTAGAATACCTAAACGTGGGTTA
This sequence comes from Heliconius aoede, assembly GCA_037355905.1. Taxonomy (NCBI): domain Eukaryota; kingdom Metazoa; phylum Arthropoda; class Insecta; order Lepidoptera; family Nymphalidae; genus Heliconius; species Heliconius aoede. The sequence continues at coordinate 98,235 of JBAIZZ010000284.1, forward strand.
AGAAAGGTGAGGGTAGAAGAAGAAAATTAATCTTGGAGAGCTCTTAAAAAAAATGAAAATGAACGTTGCGGGATTTGCACAAGCGGATTTTCTAAAATATATTTTGGTTTCTTGAAAGTTCAATAATATTTTTTTTAAATAATTAATAATTTTCAAATATTTTTTTCTTAGATGTAAATATTTCAACAATAATTCTTGTAAAAACAAATGTAGAAGCATTAAGTGAACTTTTCAAAACTGGCCACAATTAATGCCACATATTTTTTTTTTATTTGACGCTTTATCCGGAGCACTCTGCTGCTGCTATATATGCTGGAGAGCGAGAAACTAGCGTCAACACAATTAGATTCAAGACAATCGTACTACCTCAGTTGCGTAACTCCGCGCCGTGCTTTGAAGCACGGCGGGAAAAAGGTTTTATGTTACATATTATAATAAACAATTGTTACGGTATTTTAATAGGAAAAGAAGGGGTTATTCTGAGAATTACATTATAATGCATGGAATCTTTAAAATCGTTCGTCCGTGAAATAGAAAATGCAAACTAGCATGCCATAGTAAAATAATACGGGATATTTGATAGTAATGATTTTATATCGCAGGGAAACGATCGTGTTATTGAATTATTGGTTACCTCTGATCTCATCGTGAATATCATTTTTTCTGAAGAAAGTTTATATGAAATGAAGAAAATATATATGTAGTAACGCTGTTAAACACACGTTGCTATTTATCTAACTTAGCGTATTGTCTAACAAAGCCGTTATTGATATTTGTGAAGCTCCTAAAAATCATTTTTCAGCCCTTTCACATTGGTAACAAATGAACGATACTCTAATAATATAATATTTCCCATTACACAGTCCACACGAGTGTATTCCAATAACAAAAAGCAATCTAACTCGAACAGTCGTAAAGATAGCGGCGGGTCCCATGGGCCCACCCAATATTTAGCCGCTTTTACAACTCTGTCGAACTCAACCCGCGGCGCCCGCTGATAATTCACTAGGGCGGCCTTCGTGCTGGTTATTTCGACAGGATCCTAAAACGTTACAGCCTTATTCTGTACGTAATTAAAAGTGTCAGATTAGATAATAATATCTGTTTGCATGTTGTTACATGTTTAATGTAATTACTTTTGGTTTCAACGTGCATTATTAAGATGTAACAGAGGTTTTATTGGATCCTCTTCGTGAGTTAGTTTATTTTATTCTAAGAGTGATATTCTTTTTAAATAAAATATTTTATTTAAGATTATAAAAGAAACTTAGTTTTACATTTTGATTGACTGGCAACACTAGTAATATGTTAATGGTGTACATTCTAAAATAACCGAAATACGTGTTATTGATGTTATAAATACTCCAAATTGTATTCTTACAATTTGCTCAGTGCATCGTTAGTAATCTTTAAGAAATCTTCTCTTAGTTCTCATACATTTCCTAATATACCAACTTTGTAATACCACTAATGTTGTTTTTTACGTTGTCTGTCAATAAGAAGGTTTTATATGTATATATTATTAATAAAACAAAGTATAAAATTTCCTCAGAGTGACGTTTAAGTCCTCAATCATCAAATGTCAGACTCACGACGAATCACGACTTTGGCACAACTACGTCAATCATTTTATATATTTTTTACTTCACATGTAATAGAGCGTAAGCACTTAGTAACAAGATACTCCGTTTTCCAATGAGTAGGTATAAAAATTAATATTTACGCAATATTACAAGCGATTATAATATAAAATAATCATACTAATTGTCCGCAGTTGAAATCGAACCTATAACCCTTGCGATTACAGCCAAACACTGTTCCAAAATATTAATGACAAATAAAACAGAATAAAAAAATATAGTAAATTTCTTTTGACCCCTGTAGATGTATCATGTCTTACATTCACCTATACAGCATACTTAGAGGAAATCGAGGAGAAAATGGATGAACTTGTAACCTGGCAATCATTGCATCTCCCAATCGTGTTTATGCGACATTTAACCACTTTGTCTATGGAGTTAGGCAAATTTTGAAATAAAAATATATATTTTTTTATATTCAGCAAGAAACCGTCGTGGTAAAGCAACACAAGCATTTAACTTTAAATTAGATAGTTTTGGGTTCCATTCCCTGGTAACTAGACAAAGAGCAGAGTTAAGTTCTGTCATTCTACGCGCAATGTCTCTAGAATTGGATTGGAAAGTGGAGAACGGAGTGTCTTAAAACTAGGTTTTCCCTGCAAACCCTATTATATCTGGGATACATATTGAAACTCCAAAGATTACTCCAAATTTACACTATATTTATATAACAAAAAACACACAATTATATATTTCCATAAAAAAAATTTCACAAAACAAAAAGTGCATACGCTTTGTATATGGCCGAATCGAGTGGTTTCTTTAAAAAAGTAGCATTAACCGCGCCCTCAAAGGCACTCATATCCCCCCGTACTTCAGCTAAGCTAATATCCTTGTGCTGGAGAGTGCTTCGTAGTCGAATGATGGAAATCAATTTAGTTTATCGCATGATCAAAACGGTATTTTTTAATTAAAGTCCGTTTAAGAGAGAAAGAAAGAGAGGATTATTTTCTGAATCCCGATACAATGGTTGATTTTATGGACGGTAACGGTAGATTATTAAGAAATTTCAAATTTCATTTGATGTTTTATGTACTTGAAGCTTTATTGTGTTTCTAACAACCGATCCTAGTATAGTGAAAAGGAATAACTGGAGTTTTTATTCTACGTCCACGCATGCAATATGGGGATAGCTGGACGATAGTTAGCAATCAAAAAAATAATGAAATACACTGCTCTAACATATATTTCAAACAAGACACCTTAAGACACACCATATCCGACATATCGCTGAATTTTCAAGACATTGAACGTGGGTAGAGGAACTCAACGCTGCGTCGCTATTTAAGCGTCTTTCTAACTTAAATTTTTTTTTCTTATTTTAGTGAAATTAAGTGCTCATAATATAATAATTTCATATACTAACAACTTCACGAAAAAAAGTCTAAAGTTGGTGCAAAACCGCATGCAGATGTCGGTCGTGACGTCGAGGTCGTGATGTTGCCGCAATTTGAGAGCATCAGTTAAGCGTGGATGATGAGAAAGTGTTCTGTAAGTATCGTTTTAGAAACGTCGTAAATACAACTTGTTGTGCGAGAACGTTTTAAAGGCGTCTAACCGCTTGTTTGACCTTATTGGTTCAACTGTTAAGATTTCATGTTAAATTGCCTTGAATTTTAGCTTCACGCTTTATTCCGTACATCAGCGTAAGCAAAAGACCTTTCGTTACCAACTTATCACCCATTAGCTAGAATTGTTTCTTTTAAAAAAAATATACCTTTATAAGTTTGTACAAATGTTCTTCATACTGTGACTGGCGGCACAGAAATTAATGGAAAGTTGAAACTAGTTCCTCTTTACCTATTCTGTATCTACCTATTATTATTTATTCACTTTATTCTTCACTCACTTTATTCTTGGCAACCCACCCAAATTAATGCTACGAACCCTGCATACCTCCTTCGCCTCGTATACTACAGTCAGTAACAGTTTGACTGAGACTTTATAGAACTCAACTTCACGTGTATTCTAATTTAATCAGATATTTATCCAACAAATCACCTATAACAAAAGTAACTTCAAGAATCTCTTCTCTCCTGATGCTCAATTACGTTATTTATCACAGTATTTACCCATGATAAACCTTTTGCAGATATCAGTGACACGATATCCAACTAAGCGTAAAATGGACGGACAGACAGAGAACTGAGAGCGTATTAGTTTAATCGTAGCTATGTTTTGCTCGACTGGCCCTCGTTATGCTTGATAGTTCATTAGGTGTAGTTTCATTTGTGATTCCGCAGCTTTACTATGTTTTATATATGTATGGAAATTACTGTTTTTGGATAATTTTACATTTTTTTTATGATTTTTAATAAATAATTGTTGCCGTTAGAGCACAGTAGTGGCTGTTAGGTCGATTCCCATTCGGGATATCAAATTTCTCCATTTTCTTCGCTCTGGTAACATGACAAAGCCCCCTTCGCTTACTTCAATATACTCGTATATGGGATAGTGTTCCCAATGTATACGAAAATTAAATTCACGTTTCAATATCTGAAACACTAGACAGAGAAAAAAATAAGACAAAATACTCCATTTACCATCCATGTTTAGCATTGAGTATGAAATTATAAAAAAAATGTTTTTTTTTCCTTAAAAGCGAATAAATACAATAAAGTATATTCAAACTTTTTTTTAACATCTTATAATGCACCATGTCAGTAATTAAAGTGACCAACCTTTTGTATTAACCATCTGTATTAAAAACTGCTATATTAAATCTTTGATAAACGATTACATCGCAGCACATAAATTCCCTCAATTTACATATAAACACTGTACAATTAGAGCTCGCTCGCAGTACGAACACCGTGTACTCCCGGCCTAACAAATGGTTGTTACTTTTCCCCACCTGCGTTAGAAAATTTGTTGAAAACTTTTATAATATGAAGCAATATACGCGTAAAATGGGGTAGAGTGAATAAATGTATAATAAAGTAATTATATATATTTTTAGCTTCGCGCTATCTCTCATATAGCAGTTTAAGTGGAGAGAAATCAGTGTCACGACACTTCGTGCTTGCTTACCACCAATATTCGAGACTCTGCGTTTTGAATGGCGAACTGAGCGCTACAGAAGGAAAATCAAAATGAATAATTTCCTGAATCAAAATAGAACCCACTACTACTGCACTTACATTCAGATCTCATAAAAACTGACAGTTTCATCTTGGTGAACAAATAGTTTTTCTTCAACCTTTATTCACCTACTGCTAGGTATAGGTCTCCTTATTGGGTTTTCAATCATTACATACATTACATATATTGACTGGGTTGTACGCAAATTGCACACTTTCTTTTAACATAGAAAATGGCTGTGTATTCCCATCTGATTTAAAAAATACGTTGAAAACTTTCGTAACTAATAAATTGTGAATAAAGTAGCTCACAAGACATCTGAATGTGCGTTGAAGTATTTTTTGAAACCCCACTACGGTAGAGTAAGAGAAAAGAAGAAAACGAAAAGTAGTTGTAACGAAAAAATATTGTGATCGCTTTTTTTGGGCTTTCAGTCATAATTTTTCATATACATAGTGCGGTGTTGAATGTTAAACGGTGTTGAACGCAATGTCTTGAATACTGGGTGGTACGTATGAGACAGAGTGTCTGAACACTAGATCCCCTTTGTGCTTAATACATAAAAAACCGTACATGTAAAAGATATAAATATCGAATAAAGATCAGGAATCTCTCTTCTACTTTACTGACACTATATTTTCGTGAACAAATCTACTTAGACTGCTTAACTTGGTTCCACCATTGGTCAAGTTCCACCATTCTTCACATTTTTTTTTCATTGTACAAAAACGTGGAACGGAGTAACTTAGTTTGAAGAGTTCTTGTCTATTCCTCAATAAGCCAGAGATGTATGAAAAAGTAGCTTCGTAGCTCGGTTATCTAAGGAGGCAGAGGGAACCTTAATGTTGAGATACAGTGTTCTCCACTTTCTGTCTAATATTTGAAGTATTGATTGCTGATCGACGAAACTCAACGCTAGGTAGCGTAAGAGATATATAAAGAAAAAACAAAGAACTTCTCATATTTTAGTTGGATTAATACAGATTCTCAGCATGATATATTATGATGAATCACGCAGACGAAAATGTTGGCGTACTAATTAATATGCTTGTGCAATCTTCCCATTTCTCTGCCTTATCTTAATATGTTATTTTTTACTTAGTTTGCTGTTGTACATATATTAATTTCAACATTTACGGAGAGTGAAATATCATTTGACTGAGCTTTCGAAGGCTCTGTGTTCAATTCATACTCTGAGAAACTATTTATTTACGTTTAGCTGCTGCGGTTATTTTTAATAAAAATGTTTATAGCGGCACTCTGTGTCCCGCACACACCAGGGAAGGCAAAGGGAACCTGTATCAAGACGCTCCATTCTACACTTTCCACCGATTTTTTAACAGTTATATGCCGCGCTTTGTCATACTACCAGACAGAGAAAATGAAGATGTTAAATAAAAGATTTCCCCGATTAGGAACCAAACACACGCTTCGGCCACTGCGGCACGACTACCCTTTGGTGAAATATAGCACGCGTTAAATTCCGCCAGTCAATTAAAAGCAGAATACCTTGGCACTGTTGTTGCCCGTTTATAATAATAACAGCTATAAAAAATAACAGCTAAAAATATATATATATATATATATATATATATATATATATATAAAGAAAAATCTCGTCTCCTGTTCATGCAAAAATTTCGAAAAATCCTCTCAGTACTCCCATATACTCCCAAACCTACATACTTATATGCAATGTTTTCTGTCCTGTGCTTAAAGCCCAATAATTTCCTAAACAAAAACACAAATTGTATACATAAAGTTAGTCACGGCGTTGAGTTCCGCCATTCAACATACGCGAGTATACAGCGTATAGTGAGTAATAGAATTGTATTAATGGAAAAGGAGTGTCTTTACACTAGATTCACGGTATCTACACTGCTTTTTGCGTGAAGTTATAACATATAATAATATTTTATATAACGGGATAGGCAGAGAGAAGCTGGAGCTTGAGACACTTTTTTCACGTTGTGTATCGTATTCCGTGACGTATTGACGTTCCAAACCAGAGAAATTTAACGCAGGATTTGTATGCAGAGTATTAATAAGATTTTACTATGAATGTTGTACTAATTATTTGTGTGTTTGTTTGTTTCAGGTATGTGCTTACATAATACAAGTATAAAATTTAATATAAGGTTAAACATTTAGCTTTTTTTGATATATCTCGCGCATAGCAGAGGGAACCTGGGAACCTACTGTTAAGACGCTCCATTTTCCATTGAGACACTCGGAAATGTCTCCACTTTACACCGAATTTCATAACATTGTGTGTTGAACGCTCCGCTTTGCATGTAAATGAAATGTAGCATCGAACCCACAACCCTCGCTTTTACAGCCCCTGCACTAAAACTGCATCAATATAATATTAAAATTTTAATAAACTTGTAAAACCAATTGCAATTTGAAATGCATATTCGTACTTATATATGGCAAGTATGAATAAACTTTAACATCAAGAATCGATGCAGAAATTCCTCCACCGTTAAAAAGTTTCCAATTTTCAGTTGCATATAGGAAAAGTTGAAAGAGAAACTTGGAGCGAACGAACATATATTTAGTGAGCGTTTTGTTTTATAAAAGCATTGAACAGTTGCAACTAGGATTTCAATTAAATTAAAATTTTGTATATTATTATTCTGTTACAAAATTACTTTAAATGTAATAAATTCACGATGTATTCCGCACGAAGCATGGTGAGCAGAGGGAACCTGGGAAACTACACAAGAAATGATTATTAAATACCCTGTGTGAAAATCAAACCCAAGACTCTTTTACGTTTACAGTCGCACACAGTCTTGCCCCTGCATGACTGGCCTCACATAAAACATAAATTTAAAAAAACAATAAACTAATAATTCAAAAGATCCCACAGCTCCTTACATAAGCCACAAAAGCTTCTCAAGGCGAAGGGCCCTCGAAAGTACATCTCAATTAAAAAATATGGTTTTTCCCAAAACCTTAGCACTTGTTCATATATCAAAATAAAACGTAATTTATATCTTTACCAACGGTAGAAAAATCACGACCAACATTTTAACGACCAATTATGATACTGCCATATTTTCACCGATAACATTATTTTGAGCAATTACGAGCTTTATTCTTTGGGTGGCAGAGGCTAAAACAATTGTCGGACTACCCTCCTTTTAAAAGCCGCTTTTCGTACAGGAAACGTCTCGTCAGTTTCGTGAAATTTATAACCGACGGGTTCAAATCGGGGGTGTAAATTGTTTAATGCAAGGGTTAGGCTGAGCAACATTATAAACTATCCCCCGTTAGGGTTGCGGGTTAGCGGGCTAGCGGGCTGGGAGGCTTTACTTTTGCGTGCGGTTATACCTATTAAGGAAATTCATTCGGATAATAAATCTTCATATATGGATAATTCATGTAAAATTATCTATTTTTATCGTTATTTTTCATTTGAATTACAGATACGTAAATATTTTTAGTTTTGTCATGCAATGTGCGTGGTAAGTAAAAATTATAATAGTGTTACTTGATTTTTTATCAAATATATTCCTAGTTTGTGTTTATTAAATATGTTACTGTTTTAGCTAAGTCCAGAAGGACAGGGAATATTTATTTCTCACATCCTGCTATACTGCTGGCGCAGCAGCACGTAAAGTCTGTAAATGCGTGGCGTGAGTTCGATTCCCACTCAAGGAATGAAATCACTTCCTCCTAAATTTGACGTCAAATGGAGAACAGAGTATCTTAACACTCCCTTCTGCCTGCTGCTTGCTAAATGCAGGAAATAGCCTGAAGATAATGAACATGTAGCTTTAAAAATCACCACATAAGTTTACCTGGCCTCCGTCTTTAGGGGCGAATATTGTGTAGATAGCATCTTATTACTACTTAGCTGCCTCGGTAAAGGATTACTACACCTCGTGTTTAAACAAACTATCAAGGGACTATACGTTTAACAGAATCCAAACCTCAATATGATTAAAATAATATTCAGAGAGTAAGTTATTTTATTATATAGTTTATCCAAAACTCTTTTCTTTTAGAGTTTATCATCAAATTTAAATGTGTATTATATTTATTTATTATTCATACTTTGAAATTGATAAGTAAACGAGACAGATACGTACAGGGTTCAAATCCAACTATCGAATTTATACTAGTATAATGAAGCTTATGAGTTGCTTTTATTACATGATATTTAATAATACTGTTTGTTGGTATGGAAAAAACTTTCAATTAACTGTTTTCAGACATAGCAGGGTACATAGAGAGAGAGAAAGAGAAATAAAGAGAGCTATTGTTATGATACTCCCACTTTCTGTCCAAGTTTCGAGATATATTTAAATAATTATATAAATAAAATCAAGCACTTTAAAAGCGGAACTTCATTTAATAAGCGTTCAAAACAATAAAAACAAATAAATTATACATTTTCAATTAGCCTGTAGCACTGTGAGTGTGAAAATTGAATGGCATTCGGTCGTATAATTACGAAAAATAATCACAAGTGGCGTACGTATGTACAAACGTTAGTTATAAATAATGCAAGCTTGTACACGAGGGCATTAGCATTTAATTGTAATTAAATGCTTTATGTGACAATTTAGAATTAGTGGTAAAATGTATTAAATAATATAAGTTATGAGGTTCAATATTTTTCTTCTTTTTTTTTACTTTGAAGCTTTACAAAAAGAACGTAGTGTTTCGACACTTCTTTCTTAAACTATCGTTTTAATTCGAGATATTACGTATTGAATCCAATTACGTGGTGAGCAGTGGTATCCCAATGTTAAGACACTTCGTTGCCACTTTCCCCCGAACTTTCGAGACGTTTTACGTATCGTGGCGCAACTCAACGCCACGCTTCGTCTACTAGTAAGAAGTCATGTGATAAATACCATTCGATCATCCCTATGGTAAATAAAAGTGAATTTTTCCAATGAAATTAAAATATATTTACAAATACACAATAAAATGAACCCAAAACCATCGTTCTAGTATTTCAACTTATCCCTGCAGTATATTTATAACCACTATTTGAAACTGATACTAAATCCCTAGGAATATCTAAAAGTACTAGTGTCAAAAGATCGATAAGCGGATGCAGACGTGCTACGAAGAAGCTTTTGTCTGGTTTACATCGGGGGGGTTGTGAGGACCCTCGCGGCTGATAATATTTAGTGGTTGCTAAGAAATTAGTGAGCTTCGCTTATTTTTATAATATAATTTAAAATGATTATAGAGATTTTATTTTATTTTAATATGCCTGGAGAATCCAAAACACTTACTTGGTTTGTACTCTTTTTAAGGAGGACATCGTGGGGCAGCGGTAAAATATCTGACTGTACCTGACTGTGTTCCATGGGAAGTAATTATTTTCATTCTCTTGATCAATATATATTTGCAACTTGGAAAAGCAAGAGAGGCCGTCGTGACGCAGAGGTACAAGCGTATTGTTGCAAACGCTACGGTTGTGGATTCAATTCCTATTCGGGGGAATGAAATATTTAATATTCTTATTTCCTCGCTCTGTTCTTTTTACAGTTCTCGCAGTGAGTATAAATATCACAACGTTCCGCAGTCAAAGTTTACAAAATATAAATAAAAAAGAAACACATAACTGTAACATAGTTATCATCAATAGACAAACAAACATATATAGGTCGTGGAAGAAGAATCAACAATCCCCATATTATTAGAAAGGCTCCTTCTCCTACAAATACAATATCTAGGATTAGGGTGACTCCGGTAGGTCGTCGGCAAACAACGTGTTTTGTACATAAATTGTGAGGACATCGCTTGTAAACAAGTAGCCTTATTACTTTGTGATGGATTCTGTGTACTGAATGTCAGATATGTTATTAGAAAATCTAGGTATTATTTAATATTATTTATAACAAACAAGAATGTTAATATTTCAAATAAATGGCATATTGTGAAAATAATATTATATGTATGCCACACAATATACAATATCTCGTAAATTAAACCCTCTCTCTCTGTCCCTGGTTTCCCCTGCCTACTCTGCTGCTTGCGGGATACTAAAATAAAAAAATAAAAAAATGGCTTCAGTTTTATATAGTACTCGAACAGACCAAAAAAAATTTTTATATCGATAAAGCATTCGACAAGTCGACGGGGATCGTGGGGGTCACCGGGAGTATGGGGGTGACACACGGTGTCCGACACGCGGGGTCGGCTCATTCGTCTAACGAGACACTCGTTTCCTGCAAAAAGTACTTTAAAATTCCCTTCACGTGATTTATTTTGTGAGGGGTCAGTTTAAAATACTACCCTCTTGTTTTATTTAGGTGGAATTAATTATATAGTTCGTATTTGATATGATAATATATATACCTAACTATACTCATATGATAGTTCGATAGAAATTACAAGCTTGATCTATAAATAATGTTTAATATGAGTTATATTTATATTGTATTTTATATTGATATATTTTTATTAAGGTTCAGTACTCATAGCGCAAGACTATAACTAACAAAACTCGGCACGCCTGTCTGTCCATCTGCCACCAGGCTGTATGTCATAAATCGTGATGGATGGCCAGTTAAAATTTTCACATATGGTTATTTCTTTTGTTGCTATAACAACAATATTACAAATCATAAGAAATTAATTATTTAATCTTATACAAGAAACGTGTTTTTTTTTGCCGATTATATAGATAAAGGTACGGAATCCTTCGTGGTCCACTCTGATTTGGCCTTTTTTATATGACAAAATCATGGTTTAGTGTGGACCAGTGTCGAACTGTGAGTTGGTGATCGCCCAATCCCCGAGTGGGAATCAAACGCACCACCAACGCGTTCACAACCAGTTACTAATAATCGTAATCTGCAGTATTATATAAGCATATCACAAGATATTCTATTGACACCATAAAACTTAAGACTCACGTAAAAATAAAAAAGGCCGTTAAAATAACCATAGAAGTTCCAAAGTAGCTACAACGACACAGCTGCTCATTCCATAATTTTTACTTAAGAGCGGATAAGAGAGTGTTAAATATTTTTTTTTATTTTATCAAAAAAAGAGTATAAACTAACTTTTTAGTACGTGGTGCGGGAGCACAGTGTCTGATTAAGTGTGACTGTTGCGGCTTCAATTCTTTCTCGGTGGAATAAGTTATTTTCATTTGCTAGCTTTGCTAATAAAACAAACCCCGAAACTGAGTTCCGTCACTCAACGCGTAATGCCTCTACAGTGAGGGAACAGAGTGTCACTAGTGTGTTCTTCCGACCTAGCATGCTAACGGGGTAGTGCGGTAATTTACATACATAAGATAACTTTACAGGAATTCTGTCCATACTCCTAACTAAAAAAACCATTTAAATTTAAAACTCTGATGTTGAACTTTTTGCATAAACTTCTCGAGTCACAACAGCGGCCATTTATTTCTGATAACGGCGACTATAAAAAAAGAATTCAAATTAATTCATTAGATAGTATCTTCAAACGAGTGACCGTTTGAATATTATCTCGGCACAAGTTTTTTCTTATAAAATCCTTTCTTTTCCTTTTTAAGAAAGAAAACAATAAAAACTTTACCACTGAATAGATATAATGAAATAAGAGAGCTTACTTAGTGTGAAACGCGAGTTAACTTGTAGTACTTAATGAGTCGAAAATTTTATTTCAAATTTGATTCTTAATTCTTTGTACAATTGCTTTTTATTTATCTACATTTCTACACTTAATATTATCAATGAAGAGTTTGTTTGGTTGAAGGTGCTTATCTTGGGAACTACTAGTACGAGTGTAAAAAAATACTTTTTTCTATTTATCGAGGAAGGCTATGGCTGCATTTACTTCATTACAACTATTAACAACAACAATTAACCTTTAATTACGGTCATATACTCGTATCTCCTACCCTAGAAAATATCACCAGGCAGGCCAAGTTCAGCTTCACGCTGTATCCCGCACACAGCAAGGTAGGCAGAGGGAACCTAGTGTTAAGATATTCCGTTCCCATAGATCTGAGTGGTTTGTATTTCAACCCGATACCTTCAAGCGTTCATGAGATAAAGGTTCTTGACAGACAAACAGACAGTCAGACGGATATCAGAGTGATCCTTAAAGGGGTTTAGAGCCCTAAAAAATCTAAAACATAAATCAATATTTTTGCACACATAAACATAAAAAACATTAAAACATTGCGCACCAATTTCCACTTTCTACACATTTAATACAAAATTTTCAATTTAAAAAGTTCACATGAACATTTTAAATTAAACCTCCAAACAAAATTAAAGATAAAAAATTTTAAGGCAAGAAAAAAAAACAAATTTTACCAAGAATGGCGCTATAGGTACTTTTAGGTACGTCGCGACAAAACACATTGTCGGGATTAAAGAAAGTTTCCCAAGGAAGGAACGGCTAGAAAGAGATTCTTTAACTGTTGTCCGTCCGGAAGCCATCAAATGTTCAGCGTCTGCCTCTGGAATGAATGGAAGGTTTTTGATACTTGCACAAATCTATCTTTTGAAATGTTAAATATTTTTGGGATTCTATCTTAAGATTTACTGGTTGTTTATCAAGGATAATGGAGCCTCTCAATCTACAATTTCTCATATTTGAATAGAGGATCGAAAGTGGACAATAACTATCACTAAAAGCCATAGCGATTCTGGAATCATAATAGTTCTAATTTAGATTTAATATATTATGTACGCATGTATTTTTAATTCTATGTATAAAATAATAGAAAAAAAAATTAAATATAGAAATAGAGAAATAGAGAGCGAATTCGTCAGCAAAACACTAGCAACTATAAGCGTACTATAATAATGATTTCTCCTCTAATTCCTTTACCGTACATCCAAGCAAAGACAAACCCCCCACGATATTGACAAACGCTAGTCCCTACTCCTATATTGCTATATCGCCGCATACCATACAACTTTCATGTCTTACTTCGTACTGCTAAAAGAATTCCACATTAAAAAGACAACTGGCATCTCTCTGTAAACAATTCTTTCAGTTCGGTCTCTTATTGGTTTCGGATGGGTGGTCTTTTTTCGTTCCTTTTAATATATAAACGGTAAATACTTTTTAAGTTAATTGTTCAAAGGTCCTGGTGTATTTACGAGTACGTGGCCGCATTCTTTTAACGGGACGAAATCGATAATCTGGGAAATTACTTCTGTATAAAGTTACTTATATTGAAGTTATGGCCAATATCTTATATATATTATTTATTATATATAAGTAATTTTTTTTTTTGTCTGTACATTTAATATTTTGGCTGAAATAACTAGAGAAACACTTCAAAAGATTTATAGAAAGCAAAAATATATATTTTCTTTTAATTTCTTGTCTGTCTTTCTCTCTGTCTGTTTTAACTCAGTAAAACATTTAAAGTTTGTTTTATCAAAATCGGTTTATAAAAAAAGTTATCGTCATTTGAATACTCAAGGCTTTAGTTAGTCTATGAATATTAATTATAATAAGTCTGAAATAAATAATTATAATAAATCTGTATTTTTTTGTAATAAATTTGCATTTTTAACCGATTTTCGAAAAAGGACGAGAAGGTAGGGGCCAGGATTTCACCAGTCATATGCGTATTACAGCAACCGAAACGATACTAAGAATTTATATATAATTATTTACGATACATTTATTAACTATATAATTCTCGATCTAATTTCTGGACGTAGACAGCATTCGAAAAGAATAAACCAAAAAATATTAACCATAATTAAAATTAATGATTGATTTTTGGACCGGTCCATTAAACAGACCTGGAAACTTTTATTAAATCCCTTTTAATCCGCGAGCCACTGAATCTCTCGTAACTTTTGGGCCTTCAGAATACCCGAAAAATGGTTTTCTATCAGTTGATTTTTTACAAGGAAACCGATTAAAAGATAAAAACTTTGAAATATTTTCATTAGCTCTTCAATCAACGTGACTTAGAGTATTTTTGATATTAGGTAAGGGGCGCTTCTTTAAATTTTCTTATTATGTCAAAGAATACGAATATGAACAGAATATGTATGTAATGATTTTTCGTAAAAATAACATACATTATCTTTCACTATTGAAATCTCTATATATAAAACTCATCTGTTTTTTGACTGATTGACTGAGGTAATGGAAAAAATGATTGCACTGCACCCAAATAGGATTCGAAGAGACGACATATATAATGTAATTGTGTTGAAATGACGCTTTATTATTGTGTGTATTATTCATAGAATATTTCTCAACTTAAATTATATTTTATATTAACAACAAAACGATTGTTTTGTATCTATATATACTAGAAAATATTTTTCACGTTTTTCTTAGAATGGCACATATATGAGCCTCTAATTAAAATACTTTTAATTGAAACGTGCTCTTAGTGGACAAGGTAAAGTTATAATTAATGTTTGCCCTTCGGGATGATTTAAGGTTCGACACACCTTGAAAGTGAAAAGGGCACATTGTCAGACATTTGAGTATCTAGATTATTTCAAAATATGTTTTCGGCATCACGCTCTATCCCGCTTACAGCAAGATAGGCAGGGAGAAGCTAGTATTACAAGACTTAGTTTCTTTCCACCCTTCGCCCAATTTTCGATACATTGGGCGTTGGCGCTGTGTCAGCGTGAAAATTTTAAAGTATTTCAACTCAACTCAAAAAGAGAATGAGAAGTCCTAGCATTATTTATTTAAAAATACGCAATATTCAAATAATTTAAAGCCGGAGACAATATACGCATGCAGTACTTATCATATTACTCATTTAAAAATGTAATAGCCACTAACACTAAAATAAAATGTATAGTCATTTGATGTTAATGACCTTTACATCATACGACGTTACAATGGGTGGCCGCTTGAACATTACTAAGTGGTGTGATTTTCTTAATGCCAATACTCTGAGCTTACAACTGTGAGTTTTCCCATTAAACAGAACAAAGCACCTCAAGCGTGCCATTTATCAATGCCAGAAAGACAGCAGGACCCCCAACTCTTGGGACATGCAAATCGTAACAATTCTTTCCACCCTACGGCAGCAATAAAACGACTTGAATTAATCGCCACACGAGGGTACCTTGACCAGGACACAAAAGGTATATTATTACAATTGTTAATGAAATAGATAAGAAATGGCCATTACTACGGGGGAAGCTAATTGCCGGGACAGGATCGGCGTATCAAACATTTTGGATATTCCGTGTTTTACTACCTTGACTCTGTTGGAAGTGCCTCAGGCGTAATTATACTTATTGCAGGTTATAAAGGGAAAAGGAAATTGGGGGCGTTTTCGCCTATTGTATAATTCAAGTTACATATTTGCTATTTCCTTGCTCTGGTAGAAAAAAAAAACAATTGCTCGAAAATTAAGTGGAAATTCCTATGCCTGACCTTGAAGCTATTAAACAATAAATTGTAATAGACCGATCATTTAGTAGTGGAAAACATTATAAAATATGTTGTATTTAGGGAAAAACTAGATATAAATATCTTACTGACAGCGAAATATGTTAATAAATTAAACTAATTAATAATCTCGCTCAATCTTAAATTTTTTTCTTCTTGTCTTGTTTGCCGTTACCCACAAATCCCTCATTTCATTATTCCGAAGCGCCAATCAGTGTAAGTGGTACATTAAACTTGTACGTATCACACGTGTCCGAATGGCGAACGACTTGGTCGATATATCGCGACATTCCCTTTGGAACCAAGAAGTTGATCTTCTGCTTAGGGTACCGTCTGGCTTCATTCGTAATGTAAAATTTCGAAATAATAGTTTGAATTTAACAAAAATATGCTGGATAATCCATTGAAGCCATCGTGATGCCAACACACGTGGGTACAAGCGTGCGATTGTAAACGTGACGGTTGTGGCTTTAATTCCCAATCGAGGAATGATATATTTAATATTTTCATTTTGTCCCTCTCTTCTAGTTTCAAGGTTCACTCAGCCTACCCTGCTGTGTGCAGAAATAAATTTACTACATGTTCTTTAAATATTATGAAAACGAAAATAAAACGTTATCTTCATAGGCACTTCATACATTTCTCCCCTTTGTATTGGCAGCCATCCAACAAAAGTACCAAATGGTGGCAATTTCTCACGCAGAATCAACTCTTATGTTACTTAATCAGACAATCACTACTGCCAGTTCTTCAAAATTAGTTTTCCATTTTGTTAACTTAGTAAAAACATATATTTTATTTGTTTTAGCTAGAATTTTAGAATACCAAGATTAAATAGCTATGTGTAGAGTTAGGTCAAATCGTCTTAGTGCAGCAGCACATAGTTTGAATGTGAACGCGCGATTGTGTGTTCGATTTCCACTCTGAGAAATAAATTATGTTAATTTCGTCACTCTAATAATCAGAGGCTTTCTCTGTCTGCGTCGTTGAGTTCCGCAACTTAAACACGCGTTGTCTCAAAAATGACATGGAAAATGGGGCTTCGAGTGTATTAATACTGAATTTCTCCTATCTTCACTGTGGGACACAGATTGAACATAAAAATGAACTTGAAACATACGAAAGATCATCAAAAACGTATCAAAAAACCGAATTCTCGTTCATTTCCGCAACCGCACACATTATTTACATACAGAGTGTTACAATTCTGGGTGCGAGTCTTAATTAACCCTCGCTCAGGTTTTTGCACCAAAACTCGGGGGCGCTGCAGGACATCTTGCGTTACCACTTGATTTATCTGACCGCTGGCAGCCGCAAACTAGGCGCCTCGTATTTATTGCCACAATAACCCTATTAATTCTCTCCGCCGGTGACTTTGAAGTTCCCAAATGCTATCTCTGGGACTTGTTTCGACCGCGAGCTCACGTGTACAGCAAATTACTTTATTACAGATTCTGTCGTAAAACACGATAGTGGCAAGCTTTTATTGTGTTATTAAGTGGATTTAAGGGAATGCCTAAATGTGTGTTAAGTTCTGATTTACAACTACTATAAAGATTATTTTAATGCTCAAAGTTGTCAAGCTGCTGTCGCTGGGATTAGGGAGGTCAGAGAGTAATCCTAGGTTTTGTTCTGTTAGAATGTTTAAGTCGGTATAACATTTTTTGTAATTGCTATTATTATAAATTTTACGCGAGCTCAGTAGATTAAATAAAAGAATAAAAATGTTACAATAATTTAATTAGAGTTTAAAATACCACGTTAGAATTTCCTAAACCTCGATTTTAATATATAAACAAAAATATTACTATGTGTGGTATACTCCTTAGTAGATTAAATTTATCTTTTATTTATATAAATGAATAAAATAAATCAATCACCTTCACGCTGTATCCCGCACACAGCATGGGAGGCAGAGGGAACCTAAGGGAAGTGTTAAGACCTCCGTTCTCCACTTTCCGCCAAATTCTGGAGACATTTCGTGTTGATCTCGACACCTGAACTAAGAAATGAAAATATAAATTTAATTAAACATTTCATTTCCTCGAGTGGGTATCGAACCCACAACCAGTCGTGTTTGCAGTCACACTTTGTGCCCCTGCACTACGAGTGGCTTTTTAATATATTTTTTTAATATAGGTATTTGTATACCTATGTTAAAAAAAAAACAAATTATAATAAGGTTGAAATTATCTAGTACTATCATTTCCATATCCATATATTCACCGACTTAGAAATACTGAATACTGGTACACAACGCAGCATTATGTCCGTTCAAACCGCTACAACTTGTCACAATTAATTAACAACCCCTCAATTTAGCTTACACGAAACATTTAAGGGTTAAAACAGTCAAAAATGTTGTACCCCATTATAAATTAAATTACTTTCTAAAACAACAAAATCAACATCAAAGTACGAGCGAATGGTCAATCTGCTTACCGGCATTATTTATTAGAGTACACCGACGCGACCGCCGCGGAATTGAAGCCGATTTGTGCGCGTCAGTGGATCGGTCACGTGACTTTGCAGAAACAGAATGAAGTCTTGATATTGATACATAGTGTTGGTTTTTGTCGTTATACTTAAATTCGCTGTGTATTCCGCATATACAGAGGAACAGACGACAGGCAGACGGAACCTAGCATTAAGGCACTC
This sequence comes from Heliconius aoede, assembly GCA_037355905.1. Lineage (NCBI taxonomy): Eukaryota > Metazoa > Arthropoda > Insecta > Lepidoptera > Nymphalidae > Heliconius > Heliconius aoede. The sequence continues at coordinate 116,984 of JBAIZZ010000284.1, forward strand.
TGTACTTTCACACCGCGCAATTTTTAAGACATTGAGGGTTGAGCTGCGTAGCTCAACGCCGCGCTTTGTAGTAAACTCAAAAGGAACGCTTTAAAATTCTCCAAAAGCTCACGGACACTCTAATATACAAGACAGAGTATCGAATAACCAAACATTTCAAGTTGATTAAATAAAATCTGTCTATAGATTTGCTCTCAAAACATTGAAAAAATATATCCAAAAATGTGTAAACAGCGTTCGCACGCTGTAAGGTCCCGCGCGTGGGCCGGCATTAACAAATGTCCTTATCGCTGACCCACATAACAATGTCTAGTAAAATACCTATCGATTTATACTGAATGAGTACTTTGTTAAGTGTTTGTAGAAATTCTTTTATATTTTGTACCTTTTTAGAAAAAAAATCAATAATTGTTGTGTGGAACAAAAAAATAAATAATTAAATTGATTTTAATTACTTTATACAAAATAATATTCAAGCATATCAAATCAAGCGCAAAATTTATTCACTTTTTAAATAGATATGTTGTTGTCAGCTTCACGCTCTTTCCCAAATAGCGAAAATAGCAAAGCCTACGTGAGTTAAAATACTCTAATATACTCTGTTCTTTTAGTTTTCCGTTCCTTGAGCGGGAATCGAACCCACAACCTGGTGCATTCACAATCACATGCTCATACTGGCCTCTTCAGCCGCCATATTATATAATAATCTTAACAAACAAACCCAAAAGACGCTACTATGCACCGAACCTAGCATCAGCATCAAAAAGGAAAAGCCGCATTGCTGCAAACGACTAGCGACCACTGAAACAGCCTTTTATTAAGTAGACACCAACTCGCCACGGGAACGAGACGAAACAGGCAAACTTTCATTTGGTTTTAATCTGAAAACCTTTGACGGCGGTAATGTGGTCTTTATTGCTTTCGTAATAAAGATTCAAGGGTTACATCCAGAGTTTTAGCGATTGTTTAATCTGATGGTTATTGCGCGCGGTGACATCGCACCAGCGCCTGGTTCGGAGGAGGTCGGACAGGATATTACTAAGCCACAACGTCAGACGCACGCGTTTGGCTAAATGAGAAATAGAATAACAACTACTTTTTGCGTCATCCTCACCAGTTTTTATGTGGAGTGCGCATTTGCTACTGTTTAAAGTATAGTTTTTATTTAAAAATTTCATTTAATTTCATACCTGATTGTAAAGCAGTTTAATTTGACCTATCTGTGCTTTTGAGATACATTGAAATGTAAAAGCTAGCTAATCTGCCTATATGTTTCAATTGCGTTACCTTGAAAATTCAATTTGAACTTTTTTGTCTGTATGTCTTCAGATTTACAATTTAAATTCATTTTTTTAATTAATTTACGATTTAAATTAATTTATTTCAAAGTACCTGTCAGTTGAGACTGTCATCACACGGCAGAACGGTATCTGACTGGGAAGAATGAATTATTTTTATTTCTTCACTCTGATAACAAGACAAAACGCGGCGTTGAGTTCTGCTACTCAAAACGTCTAATTTTTCATCCAACTTAATATGTCCAGCCCAGTGCTTATACAAAAAATGATTTTTTCGTTTGTTAGAAAACTAATATAAAAAATAAGTTATCAACTTTTTTTCCTAGTCAGTAATTTTTATCTTCTTCTAACATAATGTCTCATTCCTATTACATACACAAAGACTAAAACGTACGTACGTAACTGTTAAAAGACTTAGTTCAATAAAAAAAGCACCATATTCCTTACTGTAAAAAAACTTTTCTTGAACTTAAAGAAAGCAGTTCTAAAACTAGATCCTTATTAAGAAACCTACCTCTGCATATAAATGTGGCGTTGGACATAAATGGCTGGTCTTACCAGATACATATAGCTAAATATGGGCACGTGCCCAGCCTCGTAGTTAAGGAGTTATAGGACTCGGGATGTTAACCTGACGCTGTGAGTAAGAAGTATATCAGTTTTTTTGTAATGTAAATGTTATTATTATTGAACTTAACGCAATTTCTAAAAATGTAACAGTATTCGGCGTGGTTGTGGATTCTATTCCAGATAATCCTTTATTTGGGATTTAGAAAGAAAACTTAAACTTAAAGAAAATCTTTTATTTAAAAATTAATCTTATATATAACATACGCACGGTACGCAGTCACGCCACGCACTGCCCAATTTTTCGACATTGCATATTTAGTGGCGGTATTCAACGCCAATCTTTATCTTATTAGCAGAGCGAAAAAATTAAAATAAATTCTTAAATCACGACCAGGACGCTCGCATATAATTCATGTATAATAAATAGATAGTTTTAACAAAAAATAAAGTAAAAGAAAACATATATAAAGAAATTTTAATTTGGCTAATAGTCGTGCAAACTTCCTCTCAGCCTGAGGCAAAAGCTATTTATATTATCTACTATGAAAACATAATTTCAATAAAACGCTACTATGTTTACTGAACTATTGAGTCTTGAGCTTTTAGTGAATCTCCCTATAGGTAGCACGTTCAATTTTTTTTTAGTTATAAAAATATCTTTACGTGGGCTTTTTACACTAAAGCGTGTTTCTCTACTAATCTTGAAAATAGAAATGTTTCTTCAAATAGGAATCGTATATATAACCAACCTACAGTTGGACAAGTATCAATAATAGCGATGGAGATAATATCACGAAATAGGTACTCGGCAAAAATGAACTATAAAAAAAATAATTATAAAAAAATAAAAAAGCTTTTAGAGATCCTATTTTGGAAAACTTCTAAAAAAATTAACTAAGGCTTTGACTACTTAGATTGGAGTTCCCAGTCGCAAGAGGCGCGGGTTTAGATCACGCTACGTTATTTTTTTCTAACTTTCTTCCAAATAAAAAAAACTGTAACGATCGTCAAACATTGAAACTTACTGTAAATACAGTCGACAGTGGCAGAAGTAAAACCAAAATTTAAAAAAAAGTAGATAACCACCGTGCCCCGGGGCGGGCCGGGGGCCATTAAAACAATTTATGTAGACATGTTGTTCGAAATTCCCTCTAATGTGAGCTACGCCGCGACCTGATTAATCTTACAGTCCTTGTAAAGGATGTATACGCTAAATATGCAGATAAAATAGAGATACAGATGCATAATTATGTGAATAGATAAGTAGGAGTATAAGTAATAAAAGATTGGAAAAAGATTTGAAAAACCAAGAGTGATTGGTAAGAGAGGCAGGTGGGATTTCTGTTTACTTACAGTATTGATGATACCGAAAAACTGCTCATTTCTATTTTTCGTTAAATTTTGTCATTAAGAGTAAGGTAGGAAGGGATCTTTCATATTTTTTTATAATATTAAAAAAGATATCTAATTATACAAAATGTATTAATTTAGCTTGAATTTGGGAACACAGTCTCAACGTATAATCCGTTACATTTTGAACGCAGTTATATTTTGAAATTATATATTGTCATCGAAGAAAACCAAAACAAGACGAGTCGCGCCTTCGTGGTTTGTTAACAAAGTCGGCTACAGAACTTATATCTATACAAACAATACTTTCGTGAACTAAAGATTAATGTCTCACCGTTTTGCTCCAGTTTACATAAGGCTGTGTGAGCTATAAGCGGATAGCGTTTACTTATTTTTTTATTTTCTATTTATTTCTATTTTTCAGAAACTTTTATGCTTAATTAATAAAAGAGTTATGTATAATAATTAATAAGTAAAGTATGTATTTAGTAAATATTAAACATTATAACAAGAACCTGGTGGAATGAGACCTAATATCTAACGAACATAGATACGCTTTTATTCAAATAAGTTACATATGAAAATAATTAATAAAATATATTTTTCCAAAAAAACACTTACATCGAAGCATATTTTACTTTCAGTTTAGTAAAATATTAAAAGCGCAATATGTCTATAGGTATTTGCTTACAATCTTAGGCCAATATCACTCAAGAGACGCTCGCGAAATTAATTGTTACGTTTATGTCGCGCGCACGCCCTACGGTTTTGCTTGAAAAATCATCTCGATTGCTCACACCAACGAGTTAATGAATTCCGTATAACTTATTGAGGTTCAACGGTAATCTTTACCGTATACATAAAGTATATTCAGTGAACTACTGGTCTTCAAAAAATTCATAAAATATTTTCATTTTTATAATTTAATAAATTCTTCTATAATTTCATAAAGTTTAAGCAAAATTTTATTTATTACTAACGGTTTGACATTAAAAATAAGAACACATACAGAACTATAAAACAATTATCTATCTACTTCAAAGTAAATACCCTCAATAGTATAATAACTACCCACAATAGTTTACACTCGATATATCGCACTAAAATCAACAGATGCGACCGCACCCCGACCTTTCATTTCGGATACATCTAGATTTATTTAAATGGGTGAACCTTTGATTGCAAAGGCGAAATCCTGTTATAGATACAACAAACTAGATAGTGCATATAGACTATGACGTATTAACTTCGTGTCAAAGTTGTAAATCGGTCGACAAACAAACAAATGATCGTCCGACCTTACTTTTACCCCTTCGTTCTAATAAGAGGATGAAAGGTTTCAAATTGTTTCTTTTTTTTTTACACGGTGAACGCTTCGGTTGCGTTTGATATGATAATTCTGTTAACAGGGTGCGAGTGTGTCCGTGTGTACGCATTTTGATATTGAATATATTTTTTTTTCAAAGTAGGTACTCATAAATTATAATTTAACGGGTATTTTTTTTATATTTTCAAAGTAATACACAGTAATCAGAAATATAAATGTCAACCGATATTGTACAACGAAATACAAAAATAATAGTAAATTACAATAACCATCTTAAATTATTCGAAAACGGGACAAATATAATTTGGCGAACGGAAAAAGGTACGAGCTGTATTAATTTAATAATTAATTAATAAACACATCAACCTTTTGAAATTTTGTGAAAACAAAATAGAAGCGAGAGAACAGAATTACATTCGTGAATTAAAAATCTTTCGGGCGTAATGAATTTTCTGCGGACGGTACAGAGTCCCATCAGAACTCATTGGCCAAATTAGGAATAAAAAAATATAAACAGGACAGAGAGCGTTTTAATTGTAAATTGAATTAAATTCGACTGAAATCAACTTTGGTTGAAGTCGGGTGCAATTTCTGCGGCTGCTAATGATGGGGAGGTCGGGGACAAAAGAACCCTCGAAACTCCCGACAGGTTTTTTGATTAACTGAAAAAATTTTCACTTTATGAGGGTAATTAATGGAGGTGTGTTGCATTAAGTAATATATTTTTCCACAGGAATTGAGTGATAAAGCGCTTTTAGTGCAGTGATTTTTGATAAAGATTTCTACTTGGAGTAATTAGAGCGTGTCGTGTATTTTTGCAAATCATCAATCCTCTACAGGGCCTTTTAATATATTATTTTGAATGTTCATTTTAAAAATAAACTGGCTGGCTTTGTTTCATAAGTAAGTATATTATATATGAAGTTTTCATTTGTATTTTTGGTAAATTAAAACGGAAAATATAATTTAAAAAATTTTAAAGTGTTGTTCCACACTTATCAAAAGATTTTAACCTTTAAATATTTGTACATGTGTACGTAATAAAAACAAATAGTGTGGTGTGCAATCCTCTGTCTAATGTAAGTAAAACCCAGTAACCGTATTCATTATACAAACTTTCCGTTCAAATATTAAACACTAAGAAAATAGAAGTGAATATTGCGTTAAAAGAACTTACTAATCAAGTACTAACGACTCATCGGAATCGGGAAACGGTGCAAACTTCATCGATATCTCGCATAATTGCACTCTTAAAGCGGGACTATATTAAAATCTTCCACGGAATGGAAGAAATTTCGCCGCGTCTTAATAAGGAGGGCCGAATATTCTAGATATCAGGGAACTGTTCGAATCGCCAGACTTCTTAATGAAATTTTCGGATTACGACTCGCCGCGGTTCACCGCCCCGTCTCTCCTCCCACAGTTCGCATAAGCTCGTCTCTTTCACCTCGCAAAGGTGCAGTTTCAAGTTTTATGTGAAATTTATTCATAACGTTGTAATTTATCCGTGAGGAGTAAAACGCTCGGTAATGGGAACTTGGGATAATGTTTTCGTGTATTATTATTAGCGGGTTCAGCTTTCATTTCGTAATTCTAAGTTATTGCGCGTGTAAATAAGGGGAGGCGCTGAAATTGCATTCGTTTGGGTCACGCTCTTAAACAAATGCGCCGTAAATTGGAATACTAAAAAATTATTTCACTCGTTACTTTTTTTTTTTTAATTAAAAAAGTGGTTTGATGTAATTTCTGTGGAACCTAGTACTATTCTTACCTTTGTAAAAGGCATATTTTTTCCTTTAAATTAACTATTTTACTATATTTAATTAAAAAATGTATTTTCGCAGTAAAAATATCACAATATATCATTTAAACGACAGACAGCTACACAACAGTTTGCATTCAAAACTCAAACTAAAAGGGAAGAGATGTATTTTTTTATCTCACAAGAAATTCGAAACATTATTGAAACACCAAGGTATCTTTTGCATAAAGTGAAAGAACTATCTCAAATACTTGATTCGGTAAAACGCGACTCTCTGCAAGCTTCAAGACACCGACCATTATATTATAACGCTGCGGTGGCTCCCTAAAGCGTGAACACTTTAAAATTACTCGAGAAAGTATGCAAAAGCCGAAGGAATCTTTCACAGTCAGTCGTCTATGAATGTATAATGATCATTGCAACTCATATTGTGACGGAATTCAAAGCGAGTGCCTTTGTTCTATATTTTGTCCATTTCTGTACAATAATGAGAAAAAAATCAACGAAGCCTGCATGAAAAGTTGTAAGGGAAACCTAAATTCAAATATCAAACATCATAATGTACAAAGAATAGTGAAGAAACACTCCGTTCTCCACATTTTTATTTATTAAATTCTAAGTAATAAGCCAAACGGTTCACTTTATTTAATCAGACGAGGATTAGATCTTGTGTTAAACAAAAAAAAATTTCTCCAAATTAAATGTGAACAAATAAACATCAAGGATTTATGAGTTCAAATCAGTCTTCAAAAATATTTTAAGTGTAATATTTAATATTTGTTATGAAAAATTCCATGTTAATTATTTATATATAAAGAAGTTAACATAATGACGTTATCAAAATAATGAACATAAAACACAAAACATAAAAATGTTTCTTATAAAGTGGTCAAATTTCACTTTCGTTGTCATATTTACAGCCAAATATATTTCTCAGTCAACAGTAATGTAATGTTTACACAAAAATAATAAATCTGATAGCAGACTCTTAACTAATATACATTTTATAATTTATAGCTTTCAAAATTTAAACAAAGACTAAAATAATTAATATTTTTAAAATATAATTATATAGAAAGTGACCTTGTGCGTGTCGTGACTTACAGTGATAAAATGTTCGATGATAAAAACCTTCGAGCTCCAGCAAAACTCAACAAAACGGTTGTAGGCCACGATTTATAGCATGGCTTAAGTACACTCCGGGTCCGCGTTTATAAATAAATAACTGAGTCATGTCGTTAATCGGCTCTTTTCTCGGCTCATTAAAAAATTAAAATTATGTTCAAAATAAAACGGGGTTCAAAATAACTATATTTTTCTATTTTTAACTAAGTGTTAATTTGTGCTACAATTTTAATTTATTTTTCAACGTGCTAGTTCCATGTTGGGATTATGAATGTGTATTGTTTTTCTTTGCAAGAAGCACAGGTTAGAATGCTGCTGTGATTATTATATTAATGAATTTCAATAATTTAACATCACATCATTTTTTTTTTGTCTTTTTATTATAAAATCAACTCACAGTTGACTGGCAACACTGGCCAAGGCAACACGTCAAACTTGTAGCTCCGTAATTTAAATTATTAAAATAATTATTTAATGTATATTAATTTATATATTTCACTGTGTACACTCTAAAATAACCGAAATACGTGTTATTAGTGTTATAAATATAATAAGAATTAAATAAGATTACTAACGATGCCCTGTGCAACCGGCGTCATCTGTCGTCAGTCATTGTGCAGTGTTTTAGATATAAATTCAATATTTATTCTCTAAAAAGAGCTGTGAAATATGTATATAACCTAAGTGATGTTTTAAAGATGCAGATATTATTACAGTTGCTTCACAACTTGTATATAATAAATTTTCCGTTTGTCCGACAAAATATACAGTGTCATAGTGAAAATAGTGATAGACATACGACAGGAACGAGAAAGAAAGACAAGCTTGTTACGGCAAGTTTTTGCCTCCAAAAGGTGAATAAATCTTTATATATAATAAATATGTAAATAAAATTTAATTTAAGTTTGCCACTACCATCATTTTAAAGTGTCTGTAAAATATACTAACGATTGAACCTTATTACACTGTTCAAGAATATTTACAGGATAAACATTTATGGAATTAATATATATTGAGTGTCACGTAGGATAGCTGCCAGTTCATGTAGGAATTAAATTATACCATTAACTTTGAAAAGAGCAACTGTTAAGTATCTTGCCGGCTCTTCTCAGCAGAACTGCCTTCCGAACCGGTGGTAGCTTTTTGTCTATATGTTCACTCGACGATTCAAAAGTGCTTATAAAAGTCTATTTGAATAAAGAATATTTTGAATTTGAACTTTTATATGGAATGGATCGAGGCTTAAATACAAGCGGATACGCTGTTTGTTCATACTTCACGGCGCTTAAGGCTTAACCTTTGACACAAATACTGTTTGATACAACTATGTAATGTTATTTACTAATAAAAAAAGGTTCTATAATTTCAAATATACTTTACTAAGACAAACATATACCAGTGGTTTTCATAATATTCAATATTGTGAATTACCAAACACTTACAGAATATAAAACGACTCAAACAGAAATTTTAATATGAACTAACTCGAATGATTGTAACGTAACAGTTCTCAAGAGCAGTAAAGGTTGCGAGTACAATCAATAGTCCAAACAACCTAAACAACGCCGTTCGGAACGGCCAAAGAAACGTAGATTTTATTAAAATATGGAAAAGCTCCGGAATCGAAGTAGCATTTAAAGCTCCGTTAAGGAGTTCTGCTTGAAAGTTTTTCAAAAGTGTTTAACGCAAATTGGATTACTTGAGACGAATAGTACTAAACGAGCTCAAATTATAAGATCAAAGTGGGACCGGAATTTATTATGGAACAAATCATATTACAAGGAATTATCGTTTTTTGCTTAACAGTGTTTAAACGTTGGTATATTTTGTATTGGAATTTGCAGTTATAAAGATCCCGGCTATTGTTTTATTAATAGAAAAAAATATTGTATTGTAAAAAATGTTTTAAAATAAAAAACAAATATTAACAAGAAACGAAAATATCCCATATAATGATGTTAAATAAAATTTACCATAGTCTTGGTAATATTTTAACCATTACATATAACATGTGTTAATAGTTGTAATTGTCGACAAGCAAAAACATCATGTATCTATGCCTGCAATCCGCTTAATCCACGGCGCCCCCGGCGAGGAACGTGCGCGGCGATCAATGTGTAGCCTCATTGCGAGCTGTGAATGCCTGGGTGTGGATTCCTACTCTTGTTAAACATTTTAAATGTTAAACGTAACATTTAAATTTAAACACAACATGGTCAAAATTAAATATAAAAAATTTCACATAAAATATTGGAATGGAATTACATCGATAATAAAACAAAATAATTACTTTATAACACTTAGAGATCTTGGAGAGAAACGAATTATTCTCCACCTGCAATCTTAACAACCTGGAGAAAGTGCATCTCTTGAATGTTAATTTGAAACGAAGGTAATCCAAAACTGAAAATAACATCTCATTCAAATATATTTAAAAAAAAAACGCTCCACGCTCAGCTCAACAACTCGCCTGCAGCAGCACCACAGAGTCCATCGACGGCCACGTACGAGCGTGTATTCGGAGCGCGTTGCGCTAACAAGCTGCAATTCTATTACAAAATTAGTGGATGTCTTCCTTTACGAAATGTTTAATATTTTCATCTCTCCGTCTCCGTCTCCGTCACGGTCGACTTTACGGCGCCGTCACCGATTGTATTACGTTGCTTTATTAAAAGGGGTCGAGAATAAAAGGCAATTAGTATGTGGGTAGTATTCTAGTGTCGGTCACGTCACGCCGCGTGTATTAGGAATATACCCGTAGTGTATTATTATTATTTCATCAGCCAGAAGAGAAATCTTTTTCAATCTAGATAAGAATTGACAAAAAATAATCTTATATCATCCCTTGCGTTTGTTCTCGCGTAAGAATATTACAAGAATATAAAATTTTACACGAGATCCACATTTGTTTAGCGTTTCGTCTTGCATGTGAGGAGTGTTTGCAAAAATTTCGATTGACTTCTAACCCTGCCTTCCCCCGTCACGTACAATCGTAAGTGTTTTCTTTGTGGATAGCGAACAGTCAACAGCACCCTTTAACGTGTTTATCCATTTTGGCCGAACCTCCCCTCGTACACGCGTATATATATATTGCTAGTGTTATTTTGATGGCGCATTTTTTCTATTTTTCCTGACCCACTCTTGTTTCTTTTCGGTGCATGCGTGAATATTGGGTGGCAAATATTATTTCTCTACTGTCAACAGGGAATATTTATTTCGACACTGTATCGGAATTTCGTCTCCAAACGACCCAAAGCGCCCCTAACGTTCTGTTGCAAATATAAATTGTGAAATTTATCTGTTATTGCATTTCACCATGTTAGTGTCGTAAATGTGATAGAATAATTTGTTACTTATTTTAATAATATCTCAATTTATTTATGCATTTTTCATTTGTATAATAAATACCATCACTACGTATTCAAACCTACTGTTACGACATTGAGCTCTTCGCTTTCTACCCAATTGTCGAGACGTTATGTGTTGTGTGGCGGAACTCAACGCCGCACTTTGTCTTATTACCGATAGAATCGAAAATTTTTAAAGTTATAAAGTTATTTCATACAGTATCTGAAACAATATCCCTATACAACTTTCGTTTACGATTCACAAGGAGAGTTGATAAAACAAAAAGACAAACATACAGGATTTATTAATCTTAATCATCTCAAAACCTAAAAAGACCTTGACATCTAAATAATAAAGTCTAAATTTCCTTACCAATCGAGACGTATATTACAATATTTCTGTATATATGTACTGGTATATACAAGGTGGATATTCCGTTGTTACCACTCTTTATGCGTTCGTCGGTCGGCTTACAACGCTTAATCTTCCAAATGTATAATATGAATACTCCAATTAACGAAATTAACGGTCTTTCGATACATTAACCGGCACGCCTCATTGGCACCACGATATATAACCCCCGTTGATTTCTTTTTCGTTTCATATCGATGTTTTATCGATTATTTTTGGTATATTAATTTATTGCTTAATTTAAAGTCAATTAGTAATTATTATTGGTTGTGATGTTGTATTTCTCGTGATCGAGTTTTGTTAAATAATGTTAATTATGTATATGTTGATAAATTTTGGGTTTGATTCCCACTCGAGTAAATAAAATATTTAATCTTTTCATTTCCTCGTTCTGCCACACAACACGCAATGCCTCCAGAATTCGACTGAAAGGGGGACAATGATCGCTTAGAAGCAAATAGCAGGGTAGACAAACGGAACCTAGTATTAAGGCACTCTGCTGTCATCAAGACCGGGGCTCGTCTTAATGTTGAAAATAACATTCACAATTTAAAACAGCCCAACTCTTTGTCCACTATGGCATCCTTATATTATTATACTAAATTAAAATGTTTCTACATTTTCCAAAAATATTTTCTTATCACAACGTGTTTGTCACATGCGATGGTTGTGGCTTCAAATTTGGGTCCGGGGGTATTAATTTCATAATTTTTTCTTCCTTTAGTAATAATATTTATATATATTTCAATTATTCATATATAAATTACAAATGAATTTCAAAACGTCCTCTAAACATTTCAACAAAAATAAAATTTTAGTCGACTTCACGTTTAAAATTTACATGCGGAGTGATCGAAGGTAAACAGACGCGGGATGGTTGCGTCTTGCAATAACAGACGTCTCAAACGCTGAGAAAAACACAGGATCCTTTACTACTACATACTTATATGATTATTTATCTTCTCTTTGTGACCCGCAGATAGCAGGGTTGGAAAAAGAGATGTGGGAACCTAGCGTTAAGTTCCGTTCCCCACTTTCCGCCAAATTCCGTTTAAAATTCTGTACACAAAGGGTAAAACGGGATATTACTAAATGCGTCTGTTCGTCTGATAGGCTATATCGCATGAACTATGGACAGCCAGTTAGCTACTAAAAAGATCGTGATTATAAAAATTGGTATAAAATTTTACAACATTATTGATCCAATATAACATGGGTACCTTCAAAAAGCGCGTCTTTTCCACCTTAAAAGCCGGCAACGCACTTGTACCTCCTCTGGTGTTGCAAGGGGTCGTGGGCGGCGGTGATCACTTATCATAAGGTAGAATGTGGTGTAAAAACCGAACGCTCGTTTGCCTTGTTCTTTTCCATAAACAATATATAACTATAACTTCTGTCTAGCTTATGAAGGTGAAAGAAACGATAAATTTTTCCTCAAGTTCACCTTCTCTAGTCATAAAATTTAATGAATTGTCAAACAAATGATGACTTGTTAGAAAAATCTTAAAAAATTTTAGTAACGCAATTTCTTATATTTATAATAATAAGTAATATTGTCTCTTAGGCCATTCCATATGTTCTTTGTTTCACAGCACAAGTTTAATTCCCGCTACATTAAAAAAAAATATACGTTTTTGAATATTTCCCTCGTCTTAGTATGTAAATAATATCAAATATATATATATAATATGACCATATTTTACTAATAAAACTTTCCTTCTTTACAGGTAAGCAACAAATCTACATTACTTCTAGACTTAAGGTAGATATATTATTTGAATTAAACATCAAGAAAAATCTCAGGAACTGTTCATTCAAGTTGAGAATTATTTTTTTGTGTTGGTTAGTCTATTACATCACGTTAATAGTTGAGACTTAGGCCAGACGTGGCTCAGGGGCACAAACGTTCGACTGTAAACACGAAACGTATAGGCAGTGAAATACAGACAGTAGTTCTGGCAGGCAATGAAATATTTAATTTGCGGCGTTGAGTTTCGCCACTCAACACGCAATGCCTTTATTTATTAGCGTTATTTATTTTATTTAAATATTTCATAATCAAATATAATCATCTTCACGTTTTATCACGCACACAGCAGGGTAGACAATTTTATTATATGTATATATGACATTACATAAATGAATGACAGAACTACCACTTAATATAATTAAGCCAAATTCTTGAATCGTATCGTATCAAACATTTCGCGAATCTGAAACAAAATTTTCAAGCATTTTGTTTATAGATTGATATTGTCACATAAAGCGGAACCCCGAACGAGCTAATTAGAGGGCGCCACCGCGGAAAGGTAATTCACGGAAATTTCAACTCAATCCGTCCTTTAATATTTGCACAAAACGAGAGTAATTTCGTTAAACGGTTTTCGTAGGAAGTTTCTCAAGTATAGATTTGTATGTATGTATGTATTACTGTCTGTATTTAATATGTATATATGTGTTGATGAAGTCTTGGATTTGGTGAATTAGGATGAATTAGGTTTTATATATTATGTTTATGTATATAGTCCTCACTATACACATAAACACATTATGATTTAAAAACTTGTATTATTTCCTTTAAATCCTTCATAAGGGTAATTTTTTTTAACTTCATGCAGTGTCCTGCACATAGCAGGGTAGGCAGATAGAACCTGAGGACCTAGTTTTAACACACTCAATTCCCATTAAGACAATTTTCCACTCTACGCCTAATTCTGTTTGCATTATGAGTTAAGAGACGATATTCAACGCCACGCTTTTCCTTCGACACCAGATCGAAGAAATGAAAATATTACGTATTCTATTTCCTCGTGGGAACCGAACCTATAAATCTTAATAATTATCAAATAATATATATATATATATATATATATATATATATATAAATGAAACGTATTATAAAACAACAAGTGTTCACAAACATTAAATCCATTCGTATGTTTTTATCTTAAGGCTTTATTATCGGTCTGCGTATTAATCCGCCAATTAAAACTTTGCTTATGCAAAAACATTCCCAAACAACTTGTTAGGGATTTTCAATGTTCTCGATTCTTTTGAATTTAGCCGGTTTACCTTCTGACGAGTTTAAACACAAGTTTCGAGGGGTAATTGGTTTTTGACAAACCTTCGATTTGTGTTTTGGTTTTAGGCATTTTATTTGTGTTCAGGTGTGAATTATTTTATATAATTTCACTCTTCGTTCTAGACGTTTAGAGTTTTTGGATTGACCATAAGTTTGAGGCCGTTTTATGAAGTAGTTGCTTAAAATCAATAATATCTTGAGTAGGAATTTCATAGGAGACCGCCGAGAGCATAGAGAGATATTATCCATGGATTGAGGGTTTGAAACCCACTCGAGACCAATAAATACATAATTTTTAATAAGATTAAAAGTAAAAATCAACTTCGCGTATTCGAATATATTATTATGAATATATTATTATGAATATATATGATTATATTGTATTCAGCACAAAAAAGGGTAGGCAAAAGGAACAGTATTAAGACACTCTGTTCCTCATTTTCCACCCAACTCTGAAAGCATTAACTGTTGAGCGGCAGTACTTAACGCCGAACTTTGCATCGTCACCAAAGCGAAGAAATGAAAATATTGAATATTTAATTTCCTCAATCAAAATCAACATACGTAAGTATGTATCGTAGTGTATAAATAATGAATGTATATGATTGTTTTACGTATAACACTCTTATAATAAAACCTCCAATCCATTACGTGTAGAAACTGAAACAAAATGAATAGCTATCCTTATGCAAGCGCCACTTTCTAATATTTCAGCGCCTCTTCGACTTTACGCCTCTCATTTGGTAAAACTTCCGTTGTGGTGCAGAGTTATAAACGGACCTTAGAAACGGCAAAATACATTTAAAAAAACTACAACTATATTATTTACTTACTTTATTATTAATAAAAAAATTGATTGATTTCGAAACTATTGATGTTATGTAAAATAGCCTCCCTCCGTAAATACGATTAGACTTAGAATTTGATGAAATATAGAGTTGATATTTAGTAAAATTTATTATATTCACATAATGTCCAAAAAATTATTTTAAGTAATTATTAAAAATGATAAGTAATTATTTTTACATTTTCTGATTTTTTTTAACCATTACCCGCAATAGACGGAACGTTTGAACTCAACAAAACTTTCTAGTGTCAAAGTTTGTCTAGTGAAAAAAAAAATACATTAGAAACATATATTATTGTATATAGTTTTTCTTCGAAATCTATTTAAACCAATGATTATTTCTAATAACAGTTTATAAAGTATTTAGTATTTAACGATTGTCATTACTCATATACAGATATAATACATTTAAGATTCAATATAATAATTTTTAGTGGCAAATCTATGCTACAGTAACTCTGCACGGTGATGAATGTGCCAAGTTTGTCCATGTCAGGGGGAAAAAATCGCGGGCGCCGTAACCGAACGGAAATAACCGACCCCAACCTTTGATTGGCAGGCGAGCGAGCGAGCGTGCGAGCGTGCGAGCGTAGATCTTTTAAATGTCTTCGCTGTACGAGGATGCCTTATATATTTTTTATTTAACTTTATATGTAAAAGACGAATAAGAAATAGTAGAGCAAAATTGAATAATAAAAACAAAAAAAAAGCCTTTATCCTACAAATCTAATTACAATGATATAAATATTTTACATATACACACACACACATATCAAATAATACATATATATATATATATATATATATATATATAAACTCAACAATTCCATAAAACAGATCGAGATCCAAAGCAATTCGGTGGCATTTACGATTCAAGAGCCCACTTTAACACCCTGTACGCATTTACGGGGTGATGACGCTATAAAGCTCACAATATAATATTGGTAAACGTTTGACGTGTAATCTTATCGTAAAATACCAAGAAAAACATCAAATTATGCGTTTGTAACTCGATTTTAGCGCCCTCTTTCGGATGTTTTAGTTAATATGTAAATGTTAGAAGCATTTTAAATAAGCTGTTATCGATTTTTTATAATCTTGGCTTGTATATTATTATTGCCACAATGTAACATTTCAAGCTGTACAATTGTTTATTCATTTTTCAAAAAGAGTCGTAATAAATTTTAATTTATATTTAAACATTTAACGAGTTTTGCTATTTTCGCGTTCACAACTGCAATCTGCAACGTACAGAATAAAAAACTTAAATTATTTTTAATAGAATTTTTAATGAAAATGTAAAATGAAATGTAAATCAGCGCTACAATATTCTTCAACTCCGACGCTATCGTGAAAATTTGCATGCTACCTTAATAAGCTGGACTCTTATCGTTTGCAAAATGTCTCCAACACATGGACGTCAGAGCGATATGGCGATGTACTTGACGGCTGTGATACAGATAACCTATTTTATTTAATCTGTGGAAAATAGTGCTTGTTAAGCTGCTTTTTGGGTTAAGTACAATTAGGTTATCTGTGATACTGATAACCTATTTATTTTTTATTAATAACATAATAGTAAATTTTAGAAGATTTCTTAATAGTATTGAATTGGAAGTCAGGATTTTTGCAAAAGAAGTAACGTAAGCGTATTTTACAAAATTTTACTAAGATAGAAGATATACAGAAAATAGACTCTATTCATTCCCTGAGTGTCTCCAAAACATGGCGATAGAAAAACTATTTTAAACATACTCGATGTTTTATATAATTTAATTTAAAATGTTTTGATCTGTATTTATAAAGCTTTTGGGAACTAAAAGTGGATTATGTTCATATTTAAATAATTTACATTTAATATGTGAATGAAAAAAATCAGCTTCATGCTGTATCTCACAAAGCAAGGTAGGCAGAGTGAAGGACACTCCGTTCCCTACTTTCTGCCCAATTCTGGATGTTAAATTGCAGAACTCAAGGCCGCGCTTTGCTTAATGTAATAATTAAATAATAATAATTTGACACCAGAGCGAAGAAATGGGACCGACCACATAACCAGTCGGTTTTACTGTCACACTCTGTGCCCCTACGCCACAACTGGCCTCATATAATATGTGAATTTTGATTAACTTATATATTTAGTTTTTAAATAAATATTTGTGTAAAATAAAACTCCTATAAAAATATTGTAAAATGATCTTTATTTCTAGTTCTTGGTTTTCTTTTCAGTAAAACGAAATCAAAGGTATCTTGTTTAGTTTCTCTTTTACAAAGTCGAGCATTTTCCTAAACATTCTCTCAACTTAAAAATTAATTAGAAAATAATTAACATATGGGTGTATGTATAGGTATTGATATATAATATATATAAAACATGCGTAGAGAGGCGACGCTACTTGTAATTAATTCACGGGCAGCAAACTTTCCGCGTTCACATAACGTAAAAGATGATTCAATTTGAATAACTCTAAAAAGCTACGTCGACCGAAAAAGACGAAACCTGTGTATTTTTCAAACAAATCCACAGCAAAAGTTGTTGCGGAACGGATCTCCGCCTTTTCCTACAATCTGAATTGCAAATGGCAACGCGATGACGGCTTTATATAAAACTAAAAGTGTCGGGCGAACTTCAGATTAAACTTCCCCCGCAGGTATAGAAACAAAAACCTCACTTACAATTATGATAATTTCGGCCGCATCTCCGGATTGAATTTGCATGGCTATCCATAGCTAGCTGTGTCAACTGAGCTACCTGCTGATGAATAATGTAGCCGCCACTTACCTGGGCTATTAACATATTTATTAATAACATAAATATGGGACGTCCGCTTCAGTCGGCGTCTCGGCGACGAATGGCGTCTGTTCTGTTGACACAAGCGAGCAGGGACTTCCCCGGTAGCGACCTGTTCGGCGTAATGTATGGCATTCGTTAGATAAATTGAGTTAGAACGTCCCACGTTCATTCAACTAATGTGTACAGAATTAAACACAAATATCGTATATACTCGTGCAGAGTTTGTTTGCGCTGCGACAAACATTTTGACGATTTGTTTGCAATACTGACTACATGTATCTACCCTGTATTTGTATGTTAAATTGGTACATAGGTATATATTTACACCGCCGTTATACGAAGGTATTTTTTTTAACTTCACGCTTTTTTCCCTACGTAACAATGTGGGCACTTAAAGGGAATCTGGGAACCTAGTATTATGACATTCTGTTCCCAAAAACATATCCGTTTACCCTTTTCCATCGAATTCTGGAGGTATTACGGATTAAGTAGCAGAACATAGTGCTCTTTGCCCTGTTACCACAGCGAGGAAATAAAAATATTAAATACTTAATTTCGTCGAGTGGGAATCGAACCTACAAGCTGTCGCGTTTTAAGACACACACTTGTGCCGCTACCTCCGACTGACTTTAAACTCACCAAATAAATAAATAAAATGTATAATCTGTTATTTTCACAACTATCATTTTATTATTTTGCATTCAACAAGATGTCATATTAGTTTGCTCAATGTCTACATACGCTTTTTTGTATCATCGTGAAGAGACAGCCTATTAATAAGTCATTACGTTCGTGACTTTCTACCATTCTACATAATAGTAATTCATGACACCCAATTTTCTTTCATATATATATCTGAATATTAGATTCCCTCCGCGCTGCTACATAAAATAATAAATTTTTCACGTAATTCCCCAAAAAAAAAAGCAATAAAAACGTTTATTAAATCATGTATTTAGCACTGCGAAGACACCCGAGGCGCCATTCGCGTATAGCACTTTCTATAAAAGAATTGCCATGCATACAAAATTTAATCTTAGTTGAAGATCCCACGTTTACCTTTTTATATTAACCTTAAATCATTATATTTCCCAGCGGAACCTTCCCGCTGCGGAGCCTAGCGAGTACCTCTATAGTATCTGTATGGTACCTACACACAGTAGATGCATTCTGATCATAAATTTTCTACATTTCTAAATTAAATACGTGGTTCGCAGGTGAAATTTAAAGTACTGACCGAGTGAATTGCTATTTCTCTTGTGAAATTGGATATGTTTACGTTTTTGGGATGTTTTAAATCGTCTTCGATGTAGCGGTCTCATAGTGTATTTGTTAAGATTCAGCTCGATGTACGAGTATGTAGATTCAAATGTCACTTTTATGTTAGTATATATTTTAAGAAAGGAAATATTAAAAGACTTTTAGCTACATTCTTAATTTTTTTTTCACTGTCACTATATCCCGAACATAGCAGGGTAGGTAGGGTTCCCCCCTGGCTTTGTCTCTTTACCAGAGCGTTTAAAAACATTAACTTTTTCATTTCCTCCAGTGGGTATCGAACCCACAACCGGTCGCATTTACAATTACACATTTGTGGCGTCATATTCTTTATAATATAAACATTATACTCAAACTTAGATATCACCAACGAAACTGTTCAGTGTAATTAATATATGACAAATTTGTTGCGCTTAATTCGCAAACCGCCATTTGACGTTATAATTCATTTGAAACCGCAAAATTGAATCAACTAAGACACTGGAGGTTACATTCTCACCTTCTAAATACTGTATGACTAAATAGTGTGTCCGTATTTAATATGTATGATTTATTTATAACATTTTGATACTAGCTCAGATTTTGATGCGGTTTTCACTAAAATACAACGTGATTAACTGTTTAATTTTATTTATTTGTGTGTGTAAAGCATATAATACAAAGTGAGCGAAACCGTCAACTGAATAATTGTTATATAAAAATAAATATTTTTTTATAACTTCACGCTGTATCCCGCACACAGCAGGGTAGGCAGAGAGAACCTGGTGTTAAGACACTCCGTTCCCCACTTTCCGCCGAACGTGAATTCTGGAGGCATTTGCGTTTAACTGTGATCAGCTTTATCCCGCACACAGCAGGATATGTACTTCAGAGTGTTGAGTGGTGGAACCCAAAGCCTCGCTTATATTAATTTAAATAAATATTTCCTTTCCTCGAGTGAGGATCGAACTTACAACCTGTGGATTTTGGAGCTCGCTTTGTGCCCCTGCGCTACGACTGGCCCCAATAATAATAATAATTTGTAGCATATAAGCCTGTTCTGCATTTGATATCTTCTTTAAATATCTTTTATTCAAAAAAACAATGCTTTAATTTCTGCGGGACTCAACGCCGCCTATGAAAGTCAAGCTTTAATTAATTTCATATAGTTTTTATTGCAATAAAATTTAGAAGTAACGTAGATCAACGGTAGAGTCACGCATGATGGTGTTTGCTTTGTAAAGAGCATTGGACCGATGTTTTCATTGTTACGCGAAAATAACAAAAATATTAGTTTTTTAGGTAAAATTTGTTGTGTATGTGTTTGTTTTACTATAAATATAACTGATAGATAGTATCTCAAATAATATGTATTCGATTGTTACCGCGAATAGTTATGTATTAGATTGTCCAATGTTACTCTGATATCAAGGCAGACCACGGCGATGAGTTCCGCCACTCAACCCGCAATGTCCCGTGACAGCGAAAAAGGGGGAGTTTAGAGTGTATTAACACTACTATCAATAATAGGTATAGACGAAACATCGTGTAAAGCTGAAATATGTTTTCTTAATTTTTGTTTATTTCTTCAACAGAATACATAATATTTATAAAATAAAAAAGAAGAATCCATTTATTAGTTAACCTTAACCGCTCTACTCTTCATTTTAACCTTGAAGTGAAAATTAAGAGCAGAGCGTTTGATTAAATCCACATTATTATTTTAATTGGCGGCGTTGAGTTCCGCAAATTAGACAGAAAGTGGCATTTATTTTTGAGGGGAAAATGAAAGTGAAACTAATCAACTATTTCAAACGAGATTCGTCTCGTTCTCGTTTGAAATAGTTCAATTAGTAGTAATTCTAAGCTTTATATGAAACTGTAACTGAAATATTCATATAAATGAACTGTAAACGAACCTGTTGTACCAAATGTTCAAGTTAATTATTGTTAATTTTAATTATGACGTGATTAAATCTAATTAAATTAAATTATAGCAATATTATATTAGTATTTCTGTTATTCTGTAAACTGTGGCAATTACCTCTATTTTAGTGAAATCGTGCTCGTGGAAACTGAAAGAGGTTATCGTTTAACATTTTGTTTAGTAACTTAATATAGAATTTGAGGCCAGTCGTGGCGCAGTGACTAGAGTGCGTTTCTATTACATATTTTCCGGCGAACACTGGAGGTATTTTGAGTTGTGTCGCGGAACTCAGTGACGCGGTTTGCGTCGTTATTAAAATCAAGTTTACGTTGTATCCCGCACACAGCAGGGTAGGCAGAAAAAAAATAACGTTAAGTTACACCGTCAGAAAGTGGTGAACTTCGTCACTCTACAACGCTTTGCCTCGTTATCAAAGGGAGACAATGGAAATAATTATACCCATATATAGTATTTAATTTACTTTTCTTTTTGTGGAAATCGAACCCACCACCTGTAACGTTTACAGTCACACCAGGCGTTACATGCGCCACAACAAGAAACATACAAATGTACGTATGTATATTTCAAATAGTAAAACTAAAATAGGCGAGCGGTCAGGCCACGGCGAACTTTGTGAACACGTGAGATACAAAATTCAATTGTAAATTTGTAATGGAGACGGATGGTCTTCCACCAGCGGCTTGTATAAATCATTCTAGCAGTTGCATCTATTTTGAACTTGCAAATCTGACTCGTGGTAGCAGAGGTAACAGATTTTTGACCTGATACCTTCTAAGTTTGTGCATGGTTGTGGCTGATTGACCTAAAACGGAGTCGGTATTATAATGTATTATGAAAAAAATTGCCGTAGGCGAATGGAACTCGAATCCAGAACTATCGCCGTGGTATAGTTTGTGTTCAATCTACTGACAGCAAAAACACTATTTAGAAAATTGCAACTAAGTAATCGTATATCATATCATGAGCATATCACATAATCGGAGTCAAGCCACCACTCAACACGCCTATCTTAGAATTTAAAATATTTAGAAATGTATAAATGTTTGAACATAGTGTGGGACCCCAACCCACAATCATCGATGATTTTTCCTAAACAAGCCTGACCACGACTGCGCCACGACGGGCGCTATACCTAATATATAATATGTTATATAAAATTTACCTATTATAATACACACTGTATAATGTACAGTACGGCGACTATAATAGTCGCCGTACTGTACAGTCACTAATACTCTCTATTTGATTTAATTTGCCACATTATTCCACTCTATTATTCAGAAATCTAATATCTGTAAAGAATAAAATAGAATAGATTTGTATCGAAATCGTACTTTTGTTGCTCAGAACTCGTCTTTGTGGAAACATTGACATAAAAATTAATATCTGTACATTACTATGTTACTTCTTATATTGATACAGAAACAATATTATAGTAGTATTACTTTTTTTTCAACTTCCCCTTGTCACTTCACTCTGTATCCCGCATATAGTAGGGTAGCCAGAGTTGACATAGTGTTAAGACACCTCGCTCCTAACTTCTCGCCTTATTATCAAGATATTGCGTATTGAAAGGGGGAACCTAACGCCGCCCATTATTATCATCGAATGGAAATCGAACCTACAGCTACCTCGTTTATGTCCGACAGGCCTAATAGCACAATAAATAACAATTCACAACAAACAAAATGTACTATAATAAATGAAGTTTATTGTACTAATTGAATTGAATGAACTCCTCAGTAATTTCACATAAATTCATTAACATTTAATATTTACCTTTTAATTGTTTACGGTCGAATGAAACCAAAAACCTGAGAGAAATATTTACCTTTATAGAAGTTATCAAATTATGCAGTTAACTATTTTAATATTTTTTTCCAGCTTCACGCTGTATCCCGCACACAGCAGGGTAGGCTGAGGGAACCTCGTGTTAAGACACTCCGTTCCCCACTTTCTGCCGAGTTCTGGAGGCATTGTGTGTTGAGTGGCAGAACTCAATGCCGAAATATAAGTCTATATAAATAAAACAGGTTCAAGATTAGTCGTATGGCGGGATAGACAGAAGCTATTGTTATAAAGCTCAATTTTTAATCATCTGCTCAATTTTAGACACATTGTATGTTGAGTGGAATCAATGCAGTACTCTGTCTTGTTAACAGTGCGAAGCGCGGCGTTAAGATCTGCCACTCAACACGCAAAGCCTCCGGAATTCGGCATAAACGAAAAGATGTTATTTGGAACAGAGTGTCCTAAACTCAGATTCCCTGCTTCTACCTACCCTGCCACACGCGGAATACAACGTGAAGCTAAAAAATATTTTTTCGACGTAACTTGAAACCTGGGCGAAGCAACATGTAAAAACTAGTATTATAAGGAATTACAAAAATACTTTATAGGTAGTTTGAAACTTACCAATGCGCCCCTACAACGTTGGAAACAATATTTCATCGAATAATGTCACTCGAATAATTGAAAATTCTATAAGCAATATCCAGAAATAACTCGTGTAAATACTCACTCACGATAGTCGGTACTCGGTACATACTCGGTACTCGATACTCGATACTCGATACTCGCTTACAATTAATAATGCAACGTCAAATCGATACAAATGAAACTACATTGAATTATTTTGTTAGTACTCTGTATTGAAATAGATTAAACATTATATTCTTGAATAAGTTAATTATTAAAAACCATTTAGTTTTTTTGTTGTTTCGAACACTTTTTTTACTTTAGATAATCTGTAGCAACAAAATAAAAATATATTTGACTTCAAGTCTAACTACCAAGTGTAAGAAACAACTATCATATTTTACTTTAAATGTCTTCTTTGTATATCCAAATCTGATTTTTTTTTTTTAGATTCACTATAATATATATCTCGCATGTACCACGGTAAAAAGAAAGAACTTTGTGTGACACTGCTCCCTACGCAGCGCTCAATTTTTGAGACATTGCATTTTTTAACTGGACTTAACACTAGGTTCCCAGATTCCCTCTGGCCACATTGCTATGTGCGGGATACAGAGTGAAAACAAAATAATATTTGGATGTGAGAAAAAGAAGTGATAAATCTCTAGGTCCACTATATCAAATGAAAAAAGATACACAATGTAGCCATTATAACGCATAATGTAGATCAAAGAAAATAAAATTTTCATAATATATAACAAAAAAGTTGCGTGAAGTTTTCTAAGAAACAATATAAACGGGGTTAGAAACTTGAGAGTGCTTTTATATGGGCCGCCGCTAATTTAGTTTATGTATAAACAACTAAAGTAGTCTTCTATTTATAATGTAATACTATCGTAGTAGTATGAATATTCATCGTATAATATGATAATGGGGAAAAGTGTGTGCTCGATAAAGTAGGCTTAACTCAGGGAAGTGGGTTCGATTCCCTGAAGGAGATAGAACGCGGCGTTAAGTTTTGCCAGTCAATACGCAATGAAAGACTTGTCAAGACATTATCTTCACTTTCCGTCCCACTTGTCGAAACAAAGTGCAGCGTTCAGTTCCGTAACCGAAAACTCAATGTCTCCAGAATTTGGCAAAAAATGGAGAACGGAGTGTCTTGCCACTAGTATCCCTTTGCCTTTCCTGCTACCTTTTTTCCTTTTCTTAAGTGAAAGATCCATATTCATTATGTTATTATTGCAAAGGTATCTCACAAATTCTATATTAGATTTCTTTCATCCCCTAATTTCGTTAGCTATAAAAAATACAAATTTCACCCTCGCACTGTAATTTTTTCCACGGAATGATATCGTCACGTTCTGCCTAAATTGCTCGTCTACGTCAAATCTTTTGTATAACAATTCCAATTCTTTATTATATCCATTTTTTTTATAAATTACTTAAATATCTGTCATTTTGTAATATTATATTTTTAATGTATTTATTTGCCTTTTTAATGGTAACAAGTCAACTGATATTAGTTATGTATCAATGTAAGAAAGCCGTTGTAGCGCAGGTTTTAGGTTCGATTCCCACTCGAGAGACAACCAGACAAAGCGCGGCTCATACTAATGTTACAAATAAATATTTCCACAAGCTGAATATAAACCTACAATAACCTCATAAGTATATACTTACATTATAGAAACGCATATACATTTTTCAACAAAGTGTTTTCCACCGTAGACCACATTTTTCAAAAGCGAAGTGTAAATAAAGGGGTTCCTTTAACACACGTGTGCAATCTCACGCACAGCACTAACATAATAATATATTGATATTGCAAGTCAGCTACTAAAACACCTTTCAACGTGATAATAATACTATATTTTATAGTAAAACGTTTGTAAAGTAATGAATGCTAAATAATGGTTCCGTACCTATATATATATATATATATATATATATATACGAAACTTGAATATATAGGCGAAACTCAACTACGCGTTACCTGGTTGACAGGGAAATGTAAATCTTAAATATTTCATACCCCCGAGTGGGAATTGAAAACACTACCGTTGGGTTTACAGTCGCAAATCCCTCAATGTATAAGATAGATGTAAAAGTGAAAAAGTAATTACGATATTCTCTATGTGATGTAAACATATCCAGCGTAGCACAGGAGGACAGTGTCTGAATGCAAATATGATGGTTGAGGGTTCGGTAACTCGTTCGGGGGAATGAATTACTTACATTTAGCTCCACTTCACTCTCATAAAACAAAGACCAGCAGTTAGTTCCGCAACTCAATACGCAACGTCTCGAATATCGAGTGGAATATTTTAATACATATTTATATTTTAAAAGGGTCTACGGAATCCTAAAAGTGCGAGTATACAATTAGTTTTTACTTTACATCACATTTAATATTCATCGATAAAATACTAAGAACAAGAAATTTGTAAATATAATATATTGTAGAAAATATATAAATAGTGTCATATTATAGATTGTGCATTTTTTTTAGCTTCACACCATTTCCTGCATACAGCAGACTGAACAGGGGAAACTTACTGTGAATACTTTTCCTTTTACCAATGCATAACATTCATTTGAGTTGCGGAATTTAACTCCGCGCATTGTCGTGTTACCAGAGCAAGAAAATTTATATATCTCATTGACACAAGTGAGAATCGAACCAAAAACCGAAGATTATTGTAAAGGATACCGAATAGTATTTCCAATATTTATACGAGTGCTTCTAACACTTCTAGTAATATTTTTCCTGTGCAACTTACTTCCAGTAAACCATCGCAGGCTCGATTTGTAGGCAAAATAGTTTTGAGGTTAAACTTCCTTTACCAGTAATTATTGAAACGTTTTTCATACTATAATAAGCTGACAATGATAATGTGACATTATTGATAGAACATTATTATTTTTTATTCCTTTTATATATTTATACTATAGGTATATAGCGGCCGTCGTGGCGTCGTGAGTTCAATTCTCATCAGGTGGAATAATATATTTTAATTCTCTCAATCGGATAACAAAATAAAACGGCGGCGTTGGGCTCCATTACGTAACATACAATGTCTCGAATAAAGAAGGGAACGTAGTGTCTTAGCTTTAGGTTATATCTATACTGCTATTTGCGGGATACCGCGTGAAGTAAAAATAAAAAAAATATATATTAATATTCAAGTGCCATCTCCTTTTCCTTAAAAAAATCAGAGTACTCATATGTAAATCACATCTGTCGTTTTACTCTGTGCCCCAATGTCTTTATAAATGTAGAGAATAAGTCAACATATTTTTTCATTGGAAATTGAACGAACTCTTTTGATTTGTCAATCAACAAAAATAGATATAAGTCCGTTGAAACCGAATCCAAGAAAAATAAAACTTTATTTTTTAATATAATCTTATTTACTTAAAAAAAGACAGTCTTAGACATGAAAATGTAGTGAACTCTCTCTGAATTTAATACAATATGAAATGAATTTATTTCAAATTTTCCAAGAACTCAAGAATTTCGGGCTTTCCTTTGAATGTTGCGTATTTTTCGGGGCTTTTACCAAAAGAAACCTCTTATCTTATCAAACTGGCACGAACTTATTACAATTGTGAGTTTATTATACTTATAAATGTTTGGATAAAGATTTTTCTAGAAATAATTAATAGTAATATTTGTATTTTGTGTAGTCTTATCGTAAATAATATGTACTCATATGTTATATCAGAAAATATTGGCGCCATCTTGGAACACTTAACTTGTAGGGTAAAGTCGGGATAGATGTCCCACTTTGTGAAATAGCCTATATAGCTTAAAAAAATACTAATTTTATATGAATAATGTGTATGTATTTATGTATTAATCGTTTATTCCTGTTTTGGATTATTAAATGCTTTTTAAGTTGTCAATACAGTACAGATTAAAATTTACAGACATTACCCGACAAGGAAGAAAAAATTATTAGAAAAATATAAATATTTTCGCGAAGTGTTAATCGAACCTACAACCGTTGCGTGTCCTATCAAGCCATTCCTAATACCAACTCTGATGGTGTCAATAACCCAAAATTAACTTTTTCATAATCGTTATTGGGACTGGATGGAAAAACTGTAAAACGCTTTAGTTTAAGTAGTCAGGGCGAGGGCGTGCCGCCGCGCGCCTGGCACTAACTCGGAAGGGGATACTGTGAAATTGCGGTCAGATTTCATTTAGTTCTTGAACTTGTATATTAATTTGTGATGATTACAATGTTTAACTGGTTTTTTAATTGCATTGCAAATATTAATTAACAATTAAAATTATATTAATACATTGTCATTCCGATTCCCACTCGGAGATAAGAATTATAATTTTCGGCGCTAATTTAATATATAAATTTTTAAGATATTGCTTTTATTGATATATTGATTTATTATATATATTATTATTTATTATTGTAGATTATTATATACCTTATAGACGCGCAATATCTTAAAAAAATGTTGAATATCTTGACACTAGATTTCCTCTGCCTACCCTGCTGTTATATGCGCGATAAAGATCAAACCCAGTGTTATTCTCTCTTTCTCTCTCACCCAGACACACATAAACACGTGCGTAAAATGAGTAAAAATATAATTCTACTGATAAATAGATATAGTCAGTCTACCTACATATATACAAGCTATACCTGTAGAAATTTTCAGATCACCTAGTCACGTAACATTCAGCATAGTTGAGGCTACGCTAGACCCATTTATCTAGTAATAAACACTAAGCTAATGGCGGCAACAACCCTGACGAAGCTATGAAAGTTCCATTATAGTTTTAGCTTTTCTAGGTCTCGAATTTCAACTAAAACCGTTTTTTTTTGCTATAATTTGATACGTATAATTTTCACCAGAATTTGCAGCAGTGGTGTTAATCCGGTCTTACGACACCTACAGTACCAGGGTGTTCATATTCTAGGCCGGGATCACACAGCATATATATATATAATATACAGAAAATAATCATAATAATCATGATAAAATAAAAAATAATCTGTAATAAATATTTATTCAAGAAATACTGTTAAGTAGCAGAAATGACTCACAACCAGCGTGATTACAGTCGGTCGCTGCCACACCACCTGTCTGTCACCCACCCTCCACATGATCGACTCCCAATATTTATATAAGCAACATTTCATTTAAAATTTCCCAATATCTGTTCCCTCTAAAATCATTACATTTATTTGACAGAATATATCCAAAGGAAAACGCGAGTCACACTTTTGATTAAAACGAGCCCCTCAATAGATGAATTGATTGATCGAGCCATGCCAGTGTTAGTATAGAGACATTTAAAAATGAACTCCCGACCACCGAACGCAAACAGTACTGCGTCAGCGCCGTCGTTAACATTCTGAAAGCGTTTAAACTGAAATGCTGAATCACAAAATTGTAATAGGTACGGATTCGTATTAGATATCTTTATTATGTATTATAGCGATTTTATCTCTTTGAAATGGCAATTTCGTTGGTGTTTACTTAGAATTTTATGTTCTTTTCAAACATTAGACAGTTTAGAAAATGAAAATAAATGCTTCCCCGAGTTGGAATCGAACCTACAACAAATATAATAAAAGAATTAAACTACAGTAGGACTGTAATAGTAAATTTTGCTCACTATTAAAGCAATCGGTAACAGTTCTAGAGCATCACTGTATGTATTTATATTATCCTGAATGTGTCGATTGAGAGATCCCACGTACAATTGAATGTGCATATCAATCGGCTGCATAGTGATGTACCTAACTATCGTATATCTATAGTTTTGCGAATGTTTTTTTTAATATATTATAAAATGTCTGTAAATAACTTGTACAGAATGACAGTTATACGTGGCTTAGGTGACGATAATTGTATTGCCCCGTAATACCATATTTTTCAATATGGTATTGTGCAGCTGACCTGAACTTGAGTAGAAGAACTCTTTAAAGTTTACTAATAAACTTTAGCTTTACTGGTACGCTTAGCATATTCTATTGCATTTGATATAGACAAACTATTTTTTATATTTTTAGCCAATCTTAATTTGAAGCTATAAAAAAATAATCCATACAGCCTGTACCTAATACAAAAAGTAACATTGGTCGATACATCCCAGCCCTAGCAAATCGCGGGCTTCGGAGCGCATTCCGCGGGCCGACATTACCATGTCAAAAGAGCCGCCGCGGGGAAAACATGCATTTTTAACGGAATAGCCCTACGTAGTTACTGTGTATTTGTAAGTATTATGGATGTTAACCTATACAGGTACAACCTATACAGGTTAAATATATATGTAGATATACATACATATATCTACATATATATTTCTTATGTTTGTATATGATATGCAATTGTCGCCGCGTTTTCTCTTGTCAACATAGCAAAGACATGTAAAATAATTGCTTCCGCGAGCAGTAATCGAACCCACAACTGTCATATTTACAGTTTACCACTACTCCACGACGGCTCCTTTTCAATACATTATTTATACATATATAATATATTATAACATTTACGTAGTTACGTGGTATATAATCCCTACTATTCCGATTGGCGCTTCGTTCTCTCTGGCCAACCCGCTACGTATAAAGCTGAAAATGAAACTAAGAAATATAGCACCTTGTACTATAAAATACATAAAAAGTCACCCCAAAATCGATAAAGTTAAGACGAATCGAAAGACGCCATAACCATTGAAAACATTTATGCAAAATCCACCGGTCTCAGCTTATCTCAGTATTAATTTTACCAAAATTTCACCATAATTAAACGTTCAAAGGTATCTCAAGACGTTCCTATGACGTTATTAGGATTATACGAAGATTTTTCCGATTTTAGACTTAAAATCCGAAGAAAAAAGGTTGTTTCTTCTGTGGAAATGGAGGTATAAATTTATATCTATAGCTAAAGCGGATTGGAAAGACACGCGTGATCGTGGCCCGATTGAGCCCGACCCTCGCGAATTCATATATTAATATTGTGAATGAGCGTATTTCGTTTGATTAAATCTGAATTGTTGCTTAAGACCAACGCAACGCCCAACGTCCAATTAAGAGTGGGGAAGTGGGGAAGTGGAGAACGGATTCACCTATTAAGTTGCATGTAATGTCCCGTATGGTAAGGATATGTAAAAAAGTAATATTTTTCACGTTGTATCCTGCGAATAGCAGGATAGGCAGAGAACTCATTGTTAATATCACTACGTCTTTCCTTTCCGTCGACTTATTAGGACATTGAGTATGAAAATGGTAGTATGTATACATAATATATCACAATATTTTGTATATATATATGTATATAAATAGATGTTTAAAATATATTGTAATATATTTTTTCCGAAATATTCTAAAAATTCCTAATTCCAAAAAACTCACTACTTTTAAAGTGAATTGAACTAAAATAGAAGTATTAAGGAAGCTAGCGTGAAAATAATCTTACCTCTACAGCTAAATGCAGTAGTGTAGGCAAAGTCGAGCTCCCCTCGCCGCGTTAATAAGTTCCCATTATGCGGCAAATATCTAATTTGTGAGCGACAGTGTTTGTGAAAAAGCAACTTTGCGCTTCTTTATTATGGAAATTCTTGATTTTTTTAAGTTTAATAGTGTTTTTATAGGGTCTAAAATTGTTTATAGTATGTTGATATTGTTTTAAATATCTAGAATACAGCTTCATGTACAGGGGGTACCTAATTAGAGGGAAAATAGGGAAATACTCTATTACGAATTTTTAGGAAATTACGTGTCATATTAAATGCTGCGGTTCGTTTTTTTAATAGAGCGAAAAAATGGAAATAACTCTTTCCCCCGAATAGGAATCGAACCCACAATCATCACCTTGATTGTCTTGTAAAAGATGAAAATATTTTGCTTCTAGGGTAAACAAAATAGAATTCGCAAAATGCGGGTCAGAAAGAACAAAGTCTTAACACTAGGTTACCAGATTACCTCCACCTACTCTATGTTCCCATTCTATGTACGGGAAAAACCTTGGATCTAAAAAACATACGTGCTTAGTTATGTATATAAAAATCCAATTTAAACATTTCCTTCCAGGCTGACAAGTAAAAGCTCTTTTTATCACATTCTTTCGTCCTTCCTTGTAAATCTTAAGCAAGATTTATATTTTAATATTATTATCAAATAAGATTTCTATTTAAACCACGAGGGGAGATCGGGAGTCACTAATGGCGGAATTACATTTAAGGTTAAAAAGATTAAATTTTGAACCACAAATCCCTTAGGAATTAAAGTTAACGATGTAATATATTAATACAAAAATGATTAATTATTTATCACAATGGTGGCCATTTAACTGCAAACGCGTTGGTCGTGGATTCAATTTCGGCTTGAAAGAATGAATTATTTTCATTTCTTTGCTCTGGTGAGAAGACAAACCACAGAGTTAAGAACCATCACACCACACGTAATGTCTCGAAAATCGATCGGTGCATGGTGACGGTGTGTTGTAGCACTCCTGCCTACCCTGCTATACGCGGAATATCCGATATACAATTAGAAGCTGAAAAAATGTAAATATCTTATATACATTTTAATAAATTATCCCATCTACACATTTCGCCTATCCCAAAATTGAATAGCTCTAGCTCCGCAAAATTCCTTCATATCTCAATGTTATCTACAAAATTACTTTGGATTCAATCCCCGACACACACTACTATATATGTAAAGTTCCGAACGTTTCACTTAACCCCCTGTTATCAGCGACGGAGATGAATGACCCGCCACTTAGCAGGTACGTGCCTAATGGTTAAAAATGTAATCACTCATTCTGGGAATATTTTAGAATAATTATTTATTTTTATATGGACGTTATGTAGGCAGGCAGAGTAAGAGAGTTTCAGAACTTTACAAGGATGTCCTGGTTTATACTTCTATTTGTGTCAGTACTTTTGTTCAGATCAACATTGTGTAAACAGAGTAAATCTTGTGTTCAAAACCATTCATTCCCAATCCACCATAAATTCTCCAATATTGCAAGGAATTTAAATAATTCATTCCTCGAGTGAGAATCGAACCCACAACCATCGCATTGAAAGTCAGACCCTGATGAGACACAGCGGCACGCTGCGCTATACGGCCTCCAGTGACAGTAAAAGTTTTTCTGTAATCTGATTAAATATAATGGTGGTGGTGTTA
Source organism: Heliconius aoede (assembly GCA_037355905.1). Taxonomy (NCBI): domain Eukaryota; kingdom Metazoa; phylum Arthropoda; class Insecta; order Lepidoptera; family Nymphalidae; genus Heliconius; species Heliconius aoede. Next base: position 149,688 of record JBAIZZ010000284.1, read on the forward strand.
AGTATCAGACATATTTTGTAAGAAAAATATAAAGAACTTCTAAAATAAAATTTTAAATTGGTTGATTTCACGCAGTATCCCACACTTAGCAGCGTAGGCAGAGGGAACCAGGGCACCTAGTGTAAAGACACTCCGTTTCCAATAAAACACTTCCGTTCCCCACTTTCTGCCGAATTCTTGCATTTCATTGCGTGTTGAGTGATGGAACCGAACGCGCTTTGCCTCGTTACCGGAGCGAAGAATTGAAAATATTAAATCATTCATTTTCTTTATTTGGAAATCGAACCCATAGAGTGCATAGTCTCAAGTATTTATATATCACAAGCAAAAGACTTTCTAGTTTAACTTAAGGCATGATAATAAAAACAAACAAACATACATACATATAAAACGTTTCGAAACTTGTCACTAGACTCGTTCTTTCTCATTTGGTAGTGACTAAGTAAGGAAGGCGGTACGTCCATATAAGGTACGGTGACTCCATACAATCGTCGGGTATTTTATATCGTCGTATCTACAGAACACCTTTCTATAGCTGGACTTTAATAGGCTACTTGGAAGCAGGTGTTTTAATTTTTTTTGTTTCTTTCAAATTTTAATTTTACACTGAATATATGTATAATCCTTTGTTTATAAGAGTATCAGCGGTTGCTAGACCTGCATATATTTGTGTACTATATACGAATTATTTTAAAAAGGCTAATAAATAATACATAGTCCTCTCAACACGTAATATTTATAGAATTGGACGTTGTATGGCGAACAAAGTGTTAGAACACTAGGATCTTTCTGCCTATCCTGCTTTATGCTGTATAACACCGATATTTCGTCAAAAAAAAATTTCAATATCTTCTAATTAGGACTCGAATCTATAACCGTAGTGAGTATCCGAAGTAACAAACAAACAAACTCTACAGCTTTATAATACTATTATACATTTAAAATATAAGCATAAAATACAAGTTTCAAAAGTAAATTTTAATTTCTGGAAAGCCTGCCAATATTCCTTTCTTCGCTCACATAAATATGTTTTAGTACACACTAAAATGTAACGAAATCCACCCCGAACAAGGTTCCACGACGGCCACAGCGACCCTCCTACTGGAAGGGTTATGTGAGATTGTAATCCGCGAAAGTAATATCCTTTTGGACGCGCTAACTCATATTTTATGAGGAAAAATTTTACATTAGAAAAAAAACACGGTACAAACGTCAAAGATGTCGTAAATCAAAGTGACAGTAGTGTTTGAACTTTAGCTATTGTTTTTTCTAGAAGCATTTTTTTAAGGATTTTTGTTGTTTCTTCAAGTACATGGAGTTGGCAAACGCGATTGGATGAATGAACCCACAACTATCGTGAGTACGTAACCCAATTTTTTAATAATTGACGGTCTACAAGGCACACACTACACTACTAGATTTAAAAAGTAGAAATTTGAGTAGAAGAAACTGACTTTAGCGAACGCAGACAAGCATGAAGAGAGTGGTTCTCGATATTTCTATGGGGACATAAAAAAATGGAACTTTGGATTCAATAAAAAAACGTTTCCCCATCAAATCGAACTCGAACCTATAGTTATACAAAATATAACTACCTTTTAAAACTACATGTATGTAGCTTACTTTAAATTCATACATTACATATACATTATACATTACGAGATCATTTCGTTGGCCTTAAAATGTTATAGTGGAATTTCAAAAGTAAATACAGAGATTCTTCATATGAGTAAAAAAAGCTTTAATTTGTATTAAAAAAATAAATTAATTATTTTAATTGTAAATCCGTAAAAGGTGAAGTCGTTGCATAATGCTACTTGTAAGGACAAAGAGTTGGGTGCGGTCTCCTCGAGCTGAAGCTGTAGTACACGCTATATTTTAAATATAAGGCCGAGATATTTAATCAACGTAAATATTTATGTAAAATACATCAGTCTTTTTTCATCAGTCAATCAGTCAAAGGAAACTCACTCTCAAGATAAAAAATTTTGAAAAATTTCTTTGTTTTTTCAACCAGAGCAAAATGAAAACTGAGAAGGAATCGATCCCACAATAGGTGTGGTTTGGGGAATAAAAATAATGTTTGAAAATCATCAAGATATAATATAAGCTACAAAATAAATTTGAACATTACAACACCAGTCTTACATGTATACGAAACATCGAAGATAAACGCTGACTCCATATATAGACGCGAGTAAGGAGCAGATAGCGGCAGATAGCGGGACTACCATTTTAATTGCAATCTTGTTATTTAATATATCGACGCAATTTTATTTTTATGTTGTAACCAATACGATTGGTGAAGAGATTTTTTTTGTATTATTCATACGTCCTTTTGACCTCCGTGCCTCCTAAGACCTCCCGTGCTCCGTGTTCTCCTGAACTTTCGAAACGTGTTGAACGATGCAATACAATATGCCAAGTCAATGCTGTCTACTGTACAAGCGTTTTAAGTGATGATTTCCCCAAGTACGGATAGAACCCGCAATAATAGCATTCACAATAAGGCCAGAGCCTGCTACTGCGCCATGACGGCCTTTTATTTTATGATAAACCTAAGCAAAATCCGCCATTAATCGTAATAGTATTTTAGATTCTTATACCTAGTCTTACTTAATTTTTTTTCTTCATGAGTAGGCAAGTAATAAAAGATCACACTGTTGTTATTCCGACAATGAAGATGATAAGAATATGCAGTAAATAGGAAATATATATAAATATAATATATAAAACAAATAAAATTAACTGAGATATCGATAATACTGTATATTACATACAACAGTAGGTGACCTCCGTGAGTCACCACCGTATGGTCGTTTCGTTGATTGAGCAATGACTCTTACAAAAATACCTACATTTGACATCGTGACCCAATTGGCAAGTGCTGCCAAATATAATGGTCAATGGCTCGAATCAAATAGCCTAAAATAATGTTTTTTTTTTCAACTTCATCATTTATCGTGCATATGGCACTGTAAGCATAAATAACTTTCCGTCACCTGTGGTGTGGTGTGGTTGGGCAACTGAGTATTTTTTTAACATTTAAAGGTTACCTCTTTCTAAGCTGCTATGTGCGGGAAGCGTGAAGCTACAAATATAGTGAATAAATACTCTAATTTTCATTTCATTTTATTCCACGTTTTATCTAAGTACCTCGAGCTAAAACCGAACCCACAAGTACTATAAAAATCATAACTTTTCCTACACCATTATACCATATTAACTTTACAAAATAAAAACAAAAAATGGGTCAACATTTCGATTGTTACCTTCGTCTCAACGTGACTCACTGTAGTTAACTTTACAATCGACGACAGTCGTGATCGACAGTCGTGACGCGTCGCACGTGTTGGGAAGTTACCGTCACGAATGCTATAAATAGTTGTGCTTGTAACTGCAGGAAGGCTAGTTTTTGTTCGGCTTAGCTTACTTTGTAGCTTTTTGTGTTGGTTTTGTAGAAATTGTGTGGAAAAAACTGTTTGTGTTGTCGCATATGTTGTTAGATTGCTTAAACATATGTATATTATTCTTATCTATTTTTTTAATATAAGCTAACACTATAATTTTTTTCACGCTATATTTAATACTTAGTATGAACATACCGTTGCCTACTTTCCATCCGATTTAAGGAACTCAACGCCGCAACGTATAGTCAATGTCAACCATCAATCTAGAACAACAAACTATACAGAACCTCTAAATATCACACAAAAACACACTCTATATAAAAAAAACAGTATCCGAGGATTCGCCGGCGGGGAAAGTAAAAAAAATAAATAAAGTAAGTAAATTAAAAAAAGGCACCGAAAAAAAAATTGATACGTATTTATTTTGGTTAAAAAAGCACTCGCTCGCTCTCTCGTACCGGGGACGTATTGTGAATGATGCGGGGCGATGCGCCTGTATAGAGACTCTGTTACTAAAGAGGACGGCAGCTATTGTTGGATCCTATCGAATAACTTCGTTCGTATAGGGATTGTTCAATATACTTTAGTTTCTTTACATTTTGTGGATTTTTTTTTGCTTGTAGACTGGCAGGCAGAGGAAACCTAGTGTGGAGACACTCTGTTCTCAACGTGTCGCACAATTTTCGAAATATTGCGAATTGTGGAACTCAATGCCGAGCTTATACTTGTTGTCAGCGCGGGGAAGTGAAAATAATTAATTCCCCCGAGTGAGAATCGAACTTACATTCGTAACGTTTACAGTGAAACGTTGTAATTTATTGGCCTCTAGATTTTCAGGATAGAATTTTTTATAGATAATGTTCTTTAAAACTTAATTTCTACCATATAACATCGGCTTGACTGTAAACGTGATAGTTTTACAGATTTGCAAAAAAAAAGATCTGTATAAAAATCTCACTACATTTAAGGAAACCAGTTTATTTCATTCATTCGTTCGTGAACTATTTGTATAAAGTATTAGACTCTATTGAGACGCGTATTCTAAAGAGTAATAGTAAGCTGAGCGAGTACTATCGCGCACATCTTACTTATGTTGAAATATTTTTTTATTTTTCTCGCTTTTTTATGCAAGAAAAAATTATCAGCACTCTCGTAAAATATTTTTTATAAGTTTTTAAAATACAAATACTAAAACGTAAACAACAATATTTTTTATTTTATTTTGGAAAATATATTTATTAAAAAATTTTATCTTTTTATTTTAAAATATTACACGAATATGCTTAATATTTAAACATCTATAAAAAAAACTTAATTTTAAGCCAATGTGGGTCAAAAGAAGTAGGTTCAATTCCTGCATTTTATACAAAATTTGGATACACTTGTAATACCGTACGTAACCGCGCTAAGTGGTACGAGCGTCCCTTCAAACAATTAACGTATAAACAAGCTGCACATATCGCTAAACAAACTAATTTGATGTTTTATGTCAATGGGAGCAAATGAATTGTATGAATTATTCTGGAGAACGATCACTTAAAGGAGTCACTTGTTCGTGTGAGTTTATGATGAAAGTAATAAGTATACACAGACAGACGTCACACAGTACTATTGAATGTTTATCCAAAAAAATATTGTCGTGAAAAGACAACGTGCAGAAGTGAATTCCACGGAACACTGAATAATATCTCGATAGAGAACAAAATATTGCGTTTCAACTTTCACTCCTCCCAATAAATAAATAAAAAATAACCTAAAGAAAAAAGTACATTTAATGACTATGTATTATAGTTAAAGTATGTTATAGATAACTATTAAAAATTATTGCTAAACAAAATTTTTATTTTAAAAAAATATTTTCTTTTATTTTATAGGTATGCTGAGATCCACATTTGACCGGCCAGACCACGAACGTAAGTGATTAAACTCTTGAAAAGTAACTAATATGAGTATATTTAGTACATATTGAAAATATTAATTTATATACAATTTTAATATTTAAAATATAAATGTGGTGTGTTGCAAGTTCTTCAAGAACTTTTACTTAAAAAAGGGACTGAAAAAAATTACATGAACATAACCACACTATAGCCCTCTCCCCGTGCTGTATGTATGTATTTAATATAGAAAATATATTCCTAAATGTACCGAATTTGTTGAAATGCCTAAGAAAGGGAAACAATTCGTTTACATGTGGCTTAGTTTCAGATCCCAACATCACATATTTAAAATTAAGAAATATACATATTTACTGTAGAATTCATTTAATACTATCACTTGATACTTCACGCGTAAGTCGTGTCGATCGTTAAGTTTGAATGTATTTATAAATCACTTTTCCTTGCGACTGGAACGAATGGAAAGCTGTACTTATAAACGAAAAAGTTGACTTTACAAGTAAACTCGTATAAAAGCTCCGGCAAAATGGATGCCATTTTTTTCCTTAAGATGCTTTGTATTGGTAGAATCCATTATTCCTACTTTTACGTACGTACTTTCGAATATAAGGAAACAATAATGAAACTACTTTACGCTTTTCCGTATAAAAGAAACTAAGTCTCCGCCCTCCGACATGGACACTCCGTTCCGACACTTTTCGCTGCACAGTGGAATGCATTACGGTTAATGATAACGGTTCTAGCCCAACAACAGAGACATGAATTATTTCATTTCCCTGTTTTGGCAAGACAGAACGCGGCGTTGAGATCCGCCACTCACTTAACAAGCTATGTCTCGTTTAGGCAAAAACTACTATGTACTGTAAAGGAACTCTGTCCTGTGCTGCTGCTCTATTGTAGCTCTCGTTATCCTGCTTTATTTAGGGCCCTGCTTAGTGTGGGATAAAACGTATACCTGTAAAAAAACAATAATTCTTTGTCACTACATATGAATATGTTACGAGCACATGTTTGGCATCACGCTGTAACTCGCATAAAGCAGGATAGGCAGAGAATCCCAGTGTTAAAACACTCGTATTAACTATAATATACATAAATATAATAAACAAGTTTCCAAATATCCACGTAATGTTAGTTTGTTCGTCTGTAATATTCAATATCTAGTGAATCAATTTATGTTCGTCCTCAAAACTTTCGCATTGCGTCGTCTCAATTTAACGGAGACATAACTACACGAACCAACTTTGTCATCGCTCTATATGTATATACGCATATGTATGTCGTGTGTATATGTGTTGCATTTCACATTGAATTGTTCGAAATATATTCTACTTAATAGTGGGTTTTCTTCATGGAGCTTAGAGATCTCCTTAAGTTATGTTCAATATTTTGTATCAAATTTCTACAAATAATTCTCTAAAATATCGCCAGTTTAGAAAGCAGCTTCATGTCAAATTTTCAAAGTGTTAAGACACTCCGTTTCGCTCGTTCTGAACAAGGACAATCAATCTAACAACAAGCCTTTGATTACACACTTTACTTAACTACAGCGACAATAGTTTACTTACATAACTATACTAGACTACTAACGTTACACTACTAACTATCAACTATTCTCTCCCTCATTACACTATAACGGGCAAATTACGTTAGACGCGATTGTTTACTAGTTTGATGGTAAGTTTGCGATTTTCACAAGTTCCGAGCACCCTGTATAAAGTTGGGACGTTCAGCCGCGAATTCAGGTGGATTAATTTAAATCATGCTGTATTTCAGTTAAAATGACGTAGCGAATGAGTAAAATGTGGACGTTTTCGGAAATAATGATAGTCGTGGCGCAGGGGCACTTGTGGTTACAATGCTGTCCCTATTAACTCGGGTAACTTAGGGAAGACAACGCTATAGTGTCGATCATTGCTCGTTCTCAATCCGATTTTAATCCGTTAAAAATAGTTAATAAAATAAGATATTAATAATAAATTTTATATTATATACAAATATTTTCTCTAAACAAACTTCGAGTCTGTATATATGTTTTATGTAATATTTATGGTCGCTTTCAAATTATCTTAACAACAATATCTTTGCCCAAGGGATCTATTTTCTGGAACGGAATGAAAAGAAATACAATATTAAGATTTTCTGTATACGTTTTATCCAATCTCAGTGAAAAGGATAATAAATTACGAAATTATAGATGTTACTATTAAAAAAAGTTAAGCACTATACTACAGTGGCTTTCTTATAAGTAGTTACAAGCAATGTATAAGAGCTCGATTTCCACTAGAAAAAATGGTTGTAATTTTCATTTAATTTTAATATGCCTAAGCGCGGTATTAAACTCCGCTAGTTATAACTTACCAGCTCTATAATAGGGATTGAGTGGAAGAAAAATAAACATGAGTTATACTCCTAATTGGTCACCGAAAATATCAAAATTAAGCAGTAAATTATAATGTTTTCTTGAGATTCCAAAAACGTTACGTCTCGAAATATGATTGAAAAGTGAATAACGGAATATTTTAACACTATTTATGGTAAAATATCGGAAATCTCTTTAAAAATTTTAATTACTTATATACTTGTGGATATAGAGACATTATATTAGGAATTCATCCACACAGATTCACAATTGCATTATGTTTTGTGAATGTTTAACGCTGTTTTGACTTCACGTCCAAACCCTGTGAGAATAGAATAGATTGTAGTTGTAGTCACTGCACGTCTAGACTTTGTGTGAACTTATTGTTGGTGTTAACGTGTACACAGGGCTGGCTTGAATTATACAAATACACATATTTATGTGAATTTAACATATGTGAATAATATAAATAAACCCTTTCATTAGATGGATGTTATAATTTTACCCTCCGTTGAGTTCTGCCAGCATATGATGATTAGAAACCGGGTGAAAGGCGGAGAGCGAAGTGTTTTGATACTATCCAATGCTATGCACAAAAAAGTGTGAAAACCTTTACATGCTAATATTTTTTATGATTTTACCACAAATATATAGTTTTCAGATTTTTTTTCTAAACTAGTACAGCCTGTAGATGCTAGCTGCTAAATTTCATTATTCTAGGTCAATCGGAATTACCCTATGAAGTTTGATTTCCTTTATAGTGTCGAAATACGCATTTTTGCGATATAAATGGTAATTTTTTTATTAGTTAATAAAGAAATATGTAGTTTTTAGGAATTAATGGAGCCGTTCATCTGAGTATATGGTTGGAATTTCAACTCGATATCTCCAAGCGTTCCTGAGATAAAGGGTCTTGATAGACAAACAGTCAGACAGACAGGCGGACAACAGAGTGAGGGTTCTTTTTTTATATAATAGTACGGATCCCTAAAAAGGACATATTTCAATCCAGTATTTAAAATATTGTTAGAAAATTCTTCTATAGAAGCATAAAGAAACAGTCATTAATGCGATATTACATTCTATATAAAGCATCACAAAAGGAAGCAGATATTACATCAATGTTCCATTTTGATAACGTTTTATTCGCTTGTTATTACAAAATAGCACATAAGTTGCATTTAGCGAATAATAATATTAAAATATATTCTTTAAAGTGCGCTGGGGATCAAACGTGTGACTGTACACGTGACGGGTTGTGAGTTCGTTTCCCACTCGAGGTAATGAAATATTAAGTATACACAAAGTTACGGGCGGTGATATAACTATATGACTAGATAAATTATTAAGATTCTATCAAAATATTATCAAAAAGTTTCAAGAGCCATTATTTAACCAACACAATGAACCAGCGCTGACTTGTCAAATATCAATATTCCGTTAAGAATAAGTAACAAAAAAAAAGGTAAACCTAATTTTTCTTCCTGCAGAACACTCGTTTAAAAAAGAAATTCTTACTCACCGCCTCTTGTTCTATAACAAAGAAATTTCTGAAGCACCCAAGTGTCAGAGGGAACGATAAAAAATAATGCAAATTCACTTTAGTTATCCATTTCACGGAATAACGTTCGAACGTTAGATAGGGAGTTCCGTTAAATCGCTTCTAACGACACGGCCCGTTCGTTATTGCCGAAGTAATTCAGGTGGTCTTTACGTTGAGTGTCTTTTTTTCATTTCTTCAAACGCTTAAAATGAGGATTTATATTGATATTGCTGGCGCTGAGTGGGACTTAAACTCGCTATTTTGCTTAATGGTGGGTTACAGCGATAAACAAACTCAGTTGTTCCTGCGGTGCTTGAAAATGTTTCAACTTTACGTGGATTACTCGTCTTAGTTATAAAAGAAGTATTTTTTGTGTGTGATAGTTGTGGGTTTGATTCCTAACAACGCTAAACGCGGGTAAGAGCTCCGCCATTCAACACAAATTGTCTCAAAAAAACGGCGTAAAAAGGGTACGGAATTGTCGTAATATGAACACAGTGTCTTAACACTAGGTTTCTTAGGTCTATACTGCTACTGAAAAAAGTAGTATTTTGTGATTGATATCTAAAATTACTATGAACTTACTCTTCTCTCTGCCTACCCTGATGTGTTGTGATACATTGTAAAGCAGATTATATTATTTTTTACTATAAACTTTTCTACTTATTAATTTAAGTAATTACAACAAGTATATAAAACTATTTCATAATAATATTATAAATTATTTATTATAATACATTTATGACAACTATTTAAATAATTTTATCTTCTTATTTTCTATTATATTTTGACATATGTATAAAAAAGCCACACCAACACAACTAACTATATAATATTAATCGCAATATGAAAATACTCATAATAAAAACACCCTATATACTAAATTACGAAATAACCCAATCCACTGCATACAGCCCCTGGTGTAGCCGAGTCATTTTTCCTTACAAGATATTATTATGGGTGTCTAAGGAGCACTTTTGCACTTCGCCGTTCGTGTTATAATTTGCGGGTGTTGGGTTCGATTCCGCGGGGAGCGTTATCGGCATCGATACGGTTATGGCAGCAAAAATTATATAACGACTGGCGTCTGCATTGCGAAAGTCATAAGACTGCTTCTTGGTTTACTTCGATATATGTGTATGTATGTTTTTGTATATGATATAACTTGTATAGTCTAATGAACTGTCTTTTGTTTATTTTATTATACGTTTGGGTCGTGGGCTCAAATCCTAAAGAAATAAAATATATATAAGAAATTTTAATAGTATCGGTTTTTTATTTTCATTCAGGCTTACAATTTTTTTATGATGATGGAGGAACTAGTCATAAGACGCTCTTTTCTCTATTTTTGTCAATATTAAGGAATTATGTATATAGGCCATAGAAAATAGGATATATATCTATGATTTATAATACCATAGAAATGTTATGAAGGTACATGTATGCAAAATTCCACCACACGCTGTATTCAATATATAAATATTGGATAGGGAAGGAAAGAGAGTCAAGACACTCCGTTTTGCCCAACGTAGAAACGTTACATATTCGGTGTTTGCGATCAGTCAACATGACATTTTGTCTTATCAAAGCGAGGAAGTAAAAATAAACAACTACCCCAAGTGGAGCTCGAACCCGAAACCATCACCATTTACGCTTTACTACTGCGAAAAGACGCCCTTTATGTATATGTATATTTAAAATTATGACTAGAAACTCATTTGTAAATCAAAATCGGGCCGAAAGTTCGTCGCTTGGCTAATCTCATGTAAAAGTTTACAATAATTTGTCGAACTCGTACCAAAAGTCCAAACGTAAATACAGTGTTCAAAAATATTCACTTGAATCGCAGAAAAAGCTCCATATTCATTGTATCGGAAGAAAACTTTGTGTTCACATTGCATAAGTTATTTTTTTGTACTTTGATTAAATAATATTATCGTTTTGGTAAATATATTTCTTGGAGTTTTATTGTGACATCGAAAGTGAGTAAACAGTAAGAAAATCAACAAAAAAGACCAAATATAACGTTTAACATTTCTTAGCTTTCCAGATAAGTTAAAAGAAAAGCTTATCCAATTTATCAAATAATAATAAAAGTAAAAATGTCAGAACGATGACATCTCTTCATGATATATTAACATGAGAACCAAGCGTTTCAATTTAATATTCAAACACGCATTGCACAACCTCTCTAAAATGGAGAGTACGATGGAGAACGTAATGTATTGACACTACGTTCCCTCTGCCTACCTTAAAACATGCGGGACACAGCGTCCAGCTTAAAACAAACACATATTTACGTTACGTCAGTACATAACTCACAAAAATCTCCTGCAATTTAAAGCTCACAATAACAATTTAAAATACACCCTGAAATAAACGAACGAACAATAATTACTACAGAATCTGTTAATTGACTTAATCGAAGAATCTCAGATCGTTGGCGGCCGTCACGATTTTAACTGGTATATTATATAAAATTAAATTTTTACACACACATGTTATCGGTTTTACAGTATTTTCAGGATTGAGGCTACTAAAATAATTAAGAAATTATTCCATGTTGGCTCCATTTAATTATGTTTGTATTATAATTAAGCTCGATTGAGCTTTTCCTTACATCGAAGTATTTTTGAACGCTTTATTATATTTTACAGCTTCATATTTTTACAGTATGGTAGAGTAGGCAGAGGAAGAGTATTCGACACTTGCTATCCAAATTTCATGCCATCACGTGTTGAGTGGCGGAACTCAACGCCGCTGATTACCAGAGCAATAAAATAAAAAATTTTCTATCCTTCTTTGTTGCATTTTCTAATTTGAAAACAGCAGTATGATAACACAAGCCTTCGCCATCGTTGATCTTTACTTATTCTAATACCACCAATCTAATTAAATAAAAAAAAAACAAAAAAATATTGACAATAACAAACATTTTCTTAATTATTCTTAAGAAAATTCAACAAAAACAAACACAAAATTTAAGACACAAGCCAGTAAAACTCGAGATGAGTAAAAGGAATAGTTTTATTCAACGAATTCGCCAAGAACTGCTTACAAGTGCACATAAACGCAACTATGTCGGGTAGTTGTGTCAACTCCAAGTTTAACTGGCCCTTGTTAAGTTTTATTACTTCCTGTATGATAGTTAACCAGTAACTATCATTTTTGTATATATTGCTAAATAAATAATTTAAACTAAATATTTGAAAGGTTGATTTTTTTTTTTATTTTATGTATAATACTATTTTATCAAAAAGTTGTGATACAATTATTGTGAAGTTAAATAAAAAAGATTCGTTTGACTTAGCACACACATTTCAGGAACTGTTTGTTTAAATTTAAAAAATCTGTTTGTGTTATTACTCTCTCTCTGTTACTCTCTCTCTTTCTGTTATATTCAAACCCACGAATACAATCAATACATTTACCAACAATCCCACCACAACCAATATACACCAACTTCATGATACAAAGCGAAAATATGAAATTGGTGGTATACAAACGATTACCTTGCCTCTTGCCTCTTGCATGTCTGCATTTCTACAGAATGTTCACAGCAATAAACGTTGTAATAATACCGCTCATTGTGTCTCGAAGAGTCTCATGTTGGACCAAATCGCGAACTAACGAGGCGATCCCGCTTGATTCCTGCTTGTGGGCCTCTGTCTGTATTGTCTGGTCGGCTCTATTGTGCAGTCAAATCATTGGAATAACCATAAGAGGCGGTATTGCTATTTAAATTTATGTCAGAGCAGTAGTTTACTCAGATCTTCTTTTTTTTGTACCATATTGTATTCAGCATGTAGCTGATAACTGATACGGTAATAGAACTCTGTTCCCTGCAGACTCCCCAATTTTCGAGACATTGCGTTTGTATGGTGGATCTCAACGCTGCCCTTTGTCTTGTTATAAACAAAATGAAAACAATCTATTATGATCGATACTTACGTTTTTCAATAGTAATAGCTCTATTAAATGTAGAATTTGAAAATTATTATAACAGAAAATAGAATTGGATGGAACATTAGGCTACACTTTCTACGTTCTCACTGCATAGCCATACCCGATAAAGAAACTTTAATATTTTTTTGCTTATATAATAGATTTAAATTTAAACTTTGCCCGGGATAGTTTTATAATAATAAAATATTTGTAACTATACCAAACATTATACACGAGATAACAAAAAATATAATAAAGGTTCATTGTGAAAGGAGCTTAGCAAGGAATGTCCTCTTATTAAACTAGGAAGCAGACTACCCGAGATTTTCCATTTTATCGAGCACGAGGCATTCCGGACGGCGCGGCTGGATCGGACCCGTCATTTACTCCACTCACACTTTTATTTTTCGATACCCAATCACTGTCCGCGAGAACAAATAGTTCTGTCTTCCACTTTTTCTTTGCATTATATTGATGATTTATAAAAGCTTTTGTTCTGTTATAATAATGATTTGGTTTCCGCTTTGTATTATGAATATTGTAATAGTTTGAGGCTTTCGTTCGTGATATAGCGGCACAGTGTCTTTAAACGCGACGGCAATGAGTTTTATTCTTATACGGGGAAATGGATTCTTTTATATCCTCGCTCTGGTAACAAGATAAAGTGCGGCGTTAAAATTTGCCATTCGTCACATGCGGGCTACGACATGAAGCTAAAACACCATCATATTTTATATAAATGTTACCATTACATAATTAAAACGTAATGTGGGTTCAGTCCGGATCGATCAAATATAGAGATAAAGTGTGGCGTTAAGCTTCGAATCTCATTTTACTGTCTACTTTAACTTGAGAACATTTTCCGACAATATTATATATATATATATATATATATTGAATAGACAGACAGAAGCGTCTCGCGCATTGTATTGACAAGTCATCTCTGTTCATAGTTCCGATATTACCAGCGACTTTGATCGCTTTGTAAGAAATCCCTAATGAGACTGAGACTGGATAGTAGAAGTTTAGTAGAAACTCTCGCTAATAGAATGTCTTAATCAGACCCCCTATTATGTAACTTTGAAATTTTCCAATATGTATTGGAATAATACTTGTTTTGTAAACTAAACTTTTCAAATTAGTTACGTACTGGGAGTCGATTGTGCGAAATATAATCTAAATGTGAATCTTTGTTAATATTTGTTTGAAATTAGTTGTAAACTTGCTTTGTTAAAGTTGGCTCTGATAGAAATGTATCTTGTACGTGACATGGAGTGATGGATAAACTGTTTCTTTTTATATTTAATTGAGTAATTTTTATATTTTTTGTTTTCAATTTACTCGTCATGTGTTAAATATTTTTTTTAAATATGTTTTTAAAAATTTCCTCGCTCAGCAGGACAGAAAGAGCCTGGTGTCAAGTCAATATTAATAATGGAAATCGAACGCATGGCCATCGATCATATTTGATTAGATATATCATTAATTATTTTGATTTCCTCTCTTTATTAATAAAAAGCCCTACTCCACCACATGACACGAAATGTCCCTAAAATAGGACAGTGCGGAGAATAGAATGGAGTGTCTTAACACTGAGTTCTCTCTATGCCACATATATGCAGGATACAGTGTGAAGCTAAAAACAGAATATAATAATACCATTATTTGGCAATTACGAGTAATATGAAGGATTAATTCATATATTATATTAATTAACGCAAAGTGGCGCAGCTTCACTTAATTAGAAGAAAAGTTGTTAGTTATATTGTGTTGGTAGATTGGATATTGATCGAGATGGCTTGCTACTTGTTGATATTAGAATGTGTATTTATCTCATTTGTATTTTTTGTAGTATATGATACTACGCTTTTCTTGCGGGTTCCAATCTCTATCTAAATATAACTAAGAGTTATATATGACACGTGACCTATTATTCCACATTTCTAGATTTTTTTTAGGTATACGTTGTATCCCGCACATAGCAGGGTAGGCAGAAAGAATCTTTAGACATGTAGTTAGGACATTCCGTTGCCTACTTTCCACTGAATTCTGGTGATGAGATGAGATGCATGTTATAATCTAATATATTTTATACACTTATTTATTTTCTATCTACTTAAAAGGAAAAAAAATAAATACAATTACTCCTCCCGAGTGGGGTTTAAACACTAAACGACCGCGTCACTGTCGCACTGAGCCTCCACGGCCGAGTGTTTCAAAAAATATATTTCTCAATATTTTTTTAAAAAAAAATATGTATTTTAACAAAATCTGTCGCTTGTCTACAATTAACGCTCGCTCCAAGTCTTCTTTTAAGTGCAAAATAATTGCGATTGAGTTGCGAATTTCGTTTCGCTATCTGACGCCAAACCGTAATTGGTGCTAAAATAGCGAATTATTACTTGAAAACATTGAGGAAACGAAAATGATACGTTTATTTTTGTTTAGGTTCACGTTCTTTACCGTATATAATCTCTGCCCAAGTGGGCAGAGGGAACGTAGTGTTAACACTGAATGTCATGTTATTACATTTCAGATTTTTTAGAAGATAAGCTAAAAATTTTTTTTATCAACACTAAAAACGTGAAGTATTTTTAATTCCATTTTTTGGTGATGAAATTCACATTCATTTCAAATACGGCCAACTTTATCAATTTATATGCACATTAATTAGTGAAAAAGCATATAAAAAACCCAAATGAAACACTCCGCATAAATATAACAAATAATATAACGAATCGGAGGGCCAACCAAGGTGACGCCATTAGCAATCTCCTCCGTGACTGTGCTCGTCGCAAATTGAAGCAATTACAATGTACCTACAGTTGTTTTAGTATACAGGAAGGTCGATGAGTCGTGGCCACTTGAGGTTAGCTGTAGATGGGTATGATGATTTTATTTTAGGATTTATCCCCATTTTCATTATTTTCTTTCATAGTGAAGTATGCGCAAAAGTTCAGAAAGCTTAACTTAATGGCGGTCACGACTTGTTAACCGTACTATACCAACAGTTGTTTTAGTACGCCCCTCTCGAACTCTAACAAAGTAATCCCGGTACCAATCCCGTGACGCTCAGCTGACAGATTATTAAGAGGGATTCAAAATTCCTGTCAATTTACGTAATTGCTAGTTTACAGTTAAAAAAATATTTGTGTTAATGTGTATTATTGCCTGAGCCTCACATTTTATCCTGCCCATAGCACGGTACATAGTGTGAACCTAGAAACCTAGTGTTCAGACACTCCGTTCCTATTAAGCCACAGTGATGTACGTTTCTCTATAAATGGACTTACTTAAAAAACACAACATTTTTGTCGAATCAAAAGTTCCTGAGGTTAACACGTTGAACCAAACAAACTCTTTATCTTTAAACTTCTTTATCTTTATAATATTCAAGTAATTAAAAAACATCATAAGAATTCTTAGTTATCTGTAATACTGCCGAAATATTAGTCATTTCGTTCTTTCTTTTCACAGCGAAGTGTTGTATGAAAATGAAAAATATTAATTATCCAAATAGACTGTTGCAAAATATTTTTCTTTCTAGTTATTTCAAGTCACTGACGTCCAAACATTAAATATTTAATTTGTGCCGCAGCACTAACTTTAGTATTTCTATTTATTAACACTAGTGGCACTTTACAATTTAAAAACAGCTTTATGTCTTAATTAATTAAATAATTTATATGTTTTATTATATACATATACGTTTTTTTTATTAATTAAAACATATTGTTTGCGTGTATTTTATATTTCTCTACATTTTTTAAAATTTCAACATTTTTATTCTAGTAGTATTCATCTGTATTTTTTTATAAATATCTATGTCTCGAAAATGGGACGCAAGGTGGGGAATGTAGTGTTTTAACTTAGATTTCCTCTGTTTACCCCAATATGCGGGATCCAGCGTGAAGCTGAAAAAAGAATAATTTGAGAGGGCGTCATCTTAAAATCTTTATTTTCTTTTTTTTTTTATTTTTAATTTTTTTCCATCAAATAGTATCGACATAAAGTTAGCGTTAGGCATATGTGACGAAGGTCTCTACACTGCAATCTGTACAAACAAACTAAGAACATCTATCTCTGTATTATAAATATTTCTTCAACAAAAAAAAATTGTATACATTTAGAGCCGCACAAACGAAGCAACGTACAAAACGTAGTGCTTATATAAATAATAGAATTTTACAAAAATACATACATACATACTAAAGTTTCGCCGCATTCATATTTCTACACAATAACACGAAAAGTTCAAAACACAGCAAAACTTGTATAATATAGTATTTTATAATAGTGTAGTGTAAAAGGAACGCAGATGGCGCCACGTGAAATATTAACTAAATTTAAAAGAGAATTTCGGATTCTGCAAAATGGCCCGTGAAAAATTTACTATTGCGAGTGCGATCGAGTGCTCTCTACTCTAATATAAGTATACTGTGCGTGTTTGGAATCATTGCCATATACTCGTATGTATATGTATGTTTGTGTATGCTTTTTCTTCTAAATCAGCTTATTTGATTTTGTACGTAAGGAAAGCGACTTCTCCTTTTTTTCTATATAGGCAGTATAGATCACCCCTCGGTCCGAAGCTTTCTGTAAAATTTTCGGCAACAAGCAATGCCTTGCTAGTTGAGTGGCGGAAGTCAACGTCGCGCTGAGTCTACCGGAATTATTTTTTTAAAATTAATAAACATACAAATATTAATAGTAATTATATTTGTACGTTTTAAAATTTGAATTTAAAGCTCGAAGTGTTGTAACGCTAGGTTTCCAAATGCCCCCTGCCTGTGCTTGCTATGTGCAGGACACAACGTAAAGCAAAAAAAATAAAAATAAATACATAAAACTCCAAGCTAAGCTTTCAACCAATAACCACTTCCATTTAGGTTCCCAGGTCATTACAGAAATAAGCTTAATCAAGTTAAGCTATTAATTACGTATACACTAATTACGTGACGAACCTCACTGGTGTCGCTGACTCCTGCGAGTCATATTTTATTCTCTCTAATTAACAGAATTTCTCGTGGAATTCAAAATTATTTAATGCGTTGTGGACATGGTCGTTGTGGTTGAGTGGTAGCGTTAGAGGATTGCAGGTTCGATTTCTGCTATTTGGGAATTTAAATCAGTTTTTATAATGATATATCAATATTAAAAATAGAGATTATGGATTCTAGATTCTATTTATTATAATTTTTATTAGTCGATAATAAAAAAATATATGATCACTTGCCTAATTTAACCAGTTACGTGAGCGAAAAACAACATTCACTCAAATGGGTATCGAACTCACAACCGTCACGTTTAGAACCGGCCTCGGAAAACGAAAATTTAGAACTTTTTTCTCGCTATAAGGTACAACACTTAACGCTTTGCCAGCATTCGAGACCTACTTTCGTCTTTGCATTTGAAGCTGAACGCTGCATTACGTTGAATTTTTTATTCGCCCCGTTTTTTTCTATTTTTATGATTAATTAGTAGTTTCCGACTTGGTGTTTTTTACGACTTTATTTCTATCAGTAAAGCTATTTTTCTTTTTGATTTTTTAATCAAAATATAAAAATATATCTATATAAAAAATAAATTATTTAAAGCAGAGAGAACCTAGAGTAACACTCCGTGCCCCACTGCCGAGTTCTGGAAGCATTGCGTGTTGAGTGGCAGAACTCAACGCCGCGCTTTGTCTAGACACCAGAGTGAAGAAATGGAAATATAAATTGTCAATAAAATTCCATATATATATCTGTGTGTAATATGTGTGGTATTCTAGTCTACTCATATTATTATTTGCAACGAAAGACAAATGAGCCATGTTTTAATATTACAATATAATACAACACACTACTTTGTTAATTAAGAATAACCTAAAAAATGTATTTTTCTACCAAAAAATTTTATATAAGAT
Source organism: Heliconius aoede (assembly GCA_037355905.1). NCBI lineage: Eukaryota > Metazoa > Arthropoda > Insecta > Lepidoptera > Nymphalidae > Heliconius > Heliconius aoede. The sequence continues at coordinate 168,754 of JBAIZZ010000284.1, forward strand.
ACTGATATTACAGTTCCAAGCAAAACCAAAACATTCGCCGCTACGTACGTACCAGGAGTAATAAATTTTTACAAGCGCGTATGCTCTTTAACGCGAAATGGCTACGCCGTAGCATAAAGCTACGAACTACGTAACCGCGTAGAGTACTCGTAGCACCTATTTTAGCTGAACGCCGCCCTATATTTTGTTAATCCTTTTGCTGTACGATTTAAACTGACAACGCTAAAGAGGATTCGCTCTAAAAACTTATAAATTATTTTATATTAGTTTTTATTGTATGGTTGTTAGATATTTTTTTCAATTTAAGAATGGTTTTATTAATGTACACATCTCGTCGTATACGTGTGTATTATTTTTTATTTTTAAAGAAATATTTTGTTTTTAGCTTCCCAAATATAACAGAGGGAACCTGGGAACCTCATGTTAGCACCATCCGTTTCCATTAACACAGTTCCGTATCTCACTTTTCGTCGAATTTTTGACGCATTGCATTGCAATTACCTACAACCTGCTATTTTAAACCTTTGGGGACCGAAATGCGAGTGATATAACACTATTAACCTGCAACTATTTTCCACCAATTCGTATACTCTTCTCCCTTTATCCGCTCTATTTTAACTAAATGAGAAAAACACGTTATTTACAAACATCAGTGTAATTTCAAACGCTAGACGCCTAAAATAAATGTTTTTTAATAATATTCCTTATAGTTAAACGAGACAGCCTACGCTCAGTGGGTATTTAGCAAGCAGGCCACGTACCTGGGCACTTGCCAACGAGTAAAACAATCGCCAACTCTGCTGATTTAAAGGATTTTTCTATGGTAAAAGAAAATACGGTAGTTTATTGACAGCGTTGTATACAAATGAATGTCTTTAGTCTATATATTTGTGTATTATACATTATACATATTGCTAACTACACATATGTTATATTGAAATAATAATCCGATTTTTTCTTTACTCTTTATCCCGCATATGGTACGAAACCTTTAACTCCGTCATACAAAGTTACTCTTCAAAATGTGTGACATAACTTAGAATATAAGAATTGATTTTTTTAAGATATGAGTAAAAATAAAATTAAATATAATCTCAAAATAAAGAGGAAATCTGAACAACCATTGTATTCCTCACCTTATAAGCTAGACAGAGCTAATTCTAACTCCATTAACTTACCCCGTCGATATTCTCAATACTTATTCGAAAGTTAAGTTTAAAAATATAAATTCAGGCTATATCCGGCCGCTTGCCAAATTTCCTAAGTCACGTGCGCTTTACGTAACCCACGTAACCTTAGCGGTTGTAATTTTAAGAAGTATATTGGCTTAGTTTTAAGTTTGCGAGGCTCGAATTAAACCGAGTTGGTTTATTGCGATACTGCGGTCTCAACAAATAGTGCGGTGGATGTAACCAAAACAGCACTGAATACAGACTTTAGTTTGAACAACTTGCTTTATTTAATTTGGACTTCTTATTTCAAAGGGGATTTGGTGTTTTCTTTTTTTTGTTTTTGTAAATTTAATAAATAAATTAAAAATTTAAAATACAAATAAATAAATAATATTTGTATTTTAAATAAGAAAGGTTAAGAAAATGAGAAAGTATTTTGAAGGTAGCGTGATTTGAACTCGTGCCTTTTGATATCCATACAAGTGCTTTGACCAATAAGCCATATACTCGTTTGCTTTATTATCAAGCTACATCGAAATCACTATACGAATATGCGCGCTTACTACTTGTTTATATTGCTAGTAATTTTCAACTTTTTTTTGATAACTTTACACTTGCCTATAGGGCTGAAGGCGGACCAACTTAATTGAACCATCTTACAAAATACACATAATATATGAAAATTTTTGCACCTAACCCCACCCAAGTCCAAGAAATGATTCCCAAGTTCTTGGTCCCTCGCAAATTTACCTACAGTAGTGTAGAAACAAAGCGGCTCGTGATTCGATTTAGCGAGGAACGAACGATATCGTCTTTGATGTACGAATCAAAGGCAGCGATCCGTCTGTAATACACTTAGCTAGGCCATTTCAGCCCCTTCCCTTACCCCTTAACTCGGGGGCTGCAGCCCAATAAGATTTTCATTAAGAATTGAAAAGTTTTTAATGAGCACGTTATATTATATAGCGCTCGTTCGATATACACTTGTAGTTTGACCAATTGTGTTGTTAATTGAATGCTAAACTCTTATTTCTATTCATGAGGTTCGATTCTTTTATAGATTACGGTGGATTAAATTATCAATCGCAGCTGGTTTTGGGTTTTTTAAAGTCGTTTTTAGAGAACGTATTAAAATTTGTTAAGGGAATTGAAATCCAAAAGGTCTAGGTGCGTATGAGACGAAAGAAGCGCTGGTTCAAATTCCACTACGTAAATCTATTTAGAAAAGATTTTTTTTTTAAGTAACATTTCGAAAGGAGTCATAAAAGTTAGAGATTAATTTCAAATTAAAAATTCAAAAAATCTAATTTGCAATTTTTTTATTTACTGTCTCTTTTTTTCTGAGATATTTATTATAAAGACGATTACAACTAAGAGCAATTACAAATACCGCCTCAGACCTAGTTCCTAAAACAATTCCACTCGACCGCCGACCAAGTAAATACAAAAGTTAAATATTTTCACGCCAACCTCGAGCTGCAGCCGCGAATGAAGGCATCAATCAAGTGGCGTGGCGAAAGAAACACTATCAGATCTGCCCTATTTGCTACTTATGAGTTATTTCCTCGAATCGATTCGTTTGCCCAAGGAAAGTGGTGGTGTCGTGCGGTCGGCGTTATTAAAACGTTTTAATGTTTGGTTTAACACCATAGTGGTGGAGTGTTAGTAGTAGTTGTTGATTCGATTCCCTGAGAAAAAATGTATCCTACATATTGCTATATGCGGAATAGATAGAGTGAACCTACCCGTAACGCACTCCGTTGCCAAGTTTAATTAAGTGGCAGAACTCAACGCCGCGCTTTATCTTGTGACCAGAGCAAGGGTATGTGAATATTTAGTTCCCTCTAGTTGAAAACATTGCGCCATTAGTAGTAGTAGTGCTTTAATCAACAAACTAAAATGACGTATGTAGCGAAGTCGTTACAGTGAGCAATGTCTCCAAATAAAAATGTATATGTCTTAATTTTTTTTTAGTTGATGTCCACCACAGAATTCGGCAGAGAGTAGAGAAAGGAGTGTTCCCTCTGCCTACCTGGTTGAAACTGACTTTTTCTTGATTAATTTTCAAAACGTTTTTCAAAAGTTTGATGTGAGTATTGTTTAGTAAATCAATAAAGTACAATAGCTCGCGTTCATGAAAGCTAGTAGATTATTATGAAATATGATGGTGTCTTAAAAAGGCTATATATATAATAAATGATATACAAATAGTTATAAAAATAAATACATTAAAAAAAACAAAAATGGCTTCGTTTACTTAGGTAAGCAGTAATATCGTGCAGTTCGAGCGATTAAAACGTTTTAATGTTTGATATAAAGCATTTCCAAGTCACGCTTTTGTCGCGTTTGAATTTTTAGCACGTTCCTTATGCATATCGATGGAGTGTTACTTTATAGTTGCAAACTTTAACATTTTCATTTTTTTTTATTTCACGCTGTATCCCGCATGTGGCAAGGTAGGCTATGTAGAGGGAGACACATCGCTCCCCATTTTCTGCCGAATTTTAGAGCATTGCTTATTGAGTGGCGGAAACAACTCCGCACCGCACTTTACCTCGACACCAGAGCGAAGAAATGAAAATATTAAATATTTTTATTTACTCCAGAGGGAATCGAACCCATCACCTGTGGCATTTAAACTCACACACAGGGGCACAACCCTACACCATGGCTCTAGATTCCGGCGGGAAGTGTTAATGTAATATCTTAACACTTTGGGTTCCCTCACATACCCTGCTATGTGCTGTATACAGAGTGAAGCTTAAAGTCTAGTTTTATAATTTAAATAATTTACAAAAGTCTAGTTCTATAATAATGAGTAAATCTTACAGCAATAACTAAACCCACCGTCCGTCCACCGTGTAAATAACGTCATAATTTGTCAAAAAGTACATAAATGACAGCTAATCTATTGCGAGGAATCTTTCTCAATTGAAGTTGATAAAAAAAATCTTCATCCAACGTAAATACGTAAATTTTAATATTTTTCAATTTTCATCCGCAAGGCGGGCGGCGTCGACATGTAACTTTGTAAAGTTTTATGAAACGACTGTCGTGTTTTGGTGGTTTGACGTGGTCCAAGTAGATACGAGTTACGGTTATGTCACAAATGTCACAATTTCTTTGGTATATTTAATTACCGTTTCTTTTCATTATATGCCTATTATAACTTAAACCAGCGTTATTTATAGTTATATTTTGCGACCTCTTTTGATAAATCCACGTGGCAGATAGACAGAGATTGAAATCCTTGTAAAATATGATATTTTACAAGGATTTCGATTATTCATATCCACAACCAGTAGTTAAATTTGAACAAGTATATACTTTCACAGCTATAATCGCTACCCTCAGATACACGACATTAAAAACCCAAGTGTAAAACACTTTCTTAGAACAGAAATATCAAACAATGAATATTAAAATTCATATGAGAATAAAACTATAACTATACCTCCCGCCTAACGTACGTAGCTCGAAGTATCCGTAACTCGACCGCAACTGCAAAGTTACAGCATCATGAGAAACATTTACTTGGTTGAGGTATAAACTAACCATATGTTTTAAAACCAGAGTCCGTTACAAAATTTAAACTTCTGTTCCTCAGTTGTGAAGCACTGTAATATTGAGTTCAGATTTTGTGTTACTTAAGCTCAAACTAAGTCTAACAAAGAATATACATCTAGTATATTTTTAAGTGTTATTCTCGAGAACTAGAAACTCAAAGAAAAAAATAAAAAATGTCAAGAATTGAACCCACTGACCTTTGCCATAACTAATCCACATTATAAATCACCTGTGGTTTAAAGAGCAAACTAGAATTAATAAACTATGCCACTATTATAAAAATAAAGTTAACAATTACTAGATTGCGACCCAGAAACCGCGACGAGGCGGACGCTTGTTACATAGCATTATGTTGTGAATTTATTCTATTGCGGTCTGCTCGCGTTGTGAGCTTTTGTACAGGTTTACGCAATTGTTACACTTATGTCACTGTCCTTTGTTGTTTTAGCTTCACTCTTCATCCCGTACATAGCAGAGTGGGCAGAGGGAAACTGGGAATCTAATGAAAAGACACTCCGTTTCCAACTTAACAAAGAGAAAAAAAGAGAAATTGCGTGTTTAGTAGCGAAACTCGTGTACAATTGCACGCAATTACAGATGCATCTTATATATTATAGTATGTGTAGATTCGATTCCCATTTGACGAAATGAAATACTTAATGGGACCAGAGTGTCTTAATACTAAATTCTTTATAATTTTCACTGCGTTAAGAGTAAATACTAGGTAATTTCCACGTTCCTTAGGGAGATGCGTGAAAATTAACAAAATACTCGAACTAAGCACTGACCTCCATATACTATCTAAAAGAAAATCTTGAACCTCCGTTTATAGAAACGCGAAGAAAGTTGATTCTCAGGTGTGATAGTTCAGCAAGCAACTGTGTAACTGAAAAGACGCTGTGGTTCTAAAGACGCTGTTTTTTAGTTCAGCAGATCTTTTCAAAGTTACATCTTTTCTTGGTTTTTAATGGAGGTCGGTAAATACCATCGCATCCTCGCGTATGGTAGAATAATAAGGGGTAACAAAACGATTTTTTTTTAATCTGAATATATAGGAAATCATTAAATAAACACAAAGCGGCTTGTCCAATAAGAGACGTAACAAACCCTCGAATGCAATTTGAACTCCAACTTATTGTATATCAACTATTCCACTATATTATAAGCATCTTAATAAACAGATTATAATTCGTATACCTGTAAAGTTATGAGAAGTTTTCCGACTTTGGCGTGTTTCTTGCGTTTCCAGCTAAAATTACGCAAAATTAAATCCGATCTTATCTCAACTAACAATATTAACAAAGTTGCCGAGTGAAGTATATATATATATATATGTACGTAGATACGCGTTATTGACAACACAATATCCGGGGGCAAGCGTGGTGTATAGCGTGTGATAAGCTACTCAAAGGGCTTACCCGTGCCAGTTTTGGTGTAAAGATAGATAGATAGCTTTATATTTTTAAAGTTTTTAGTAAGAAACTAAAATTTTTGAGTTTTCACATTTTTCGTAAATGCTATTGCTTTAGGTTCCGTCCATAAAGGTAAGCCTGTAATATATAGTGATTTAAAGGACGGAGAACTTAATTTTCCGCCTATATCAAATATATATATTTTTTTACCAACTAAAATTAGTTGGTATTAAATATAGAGATATATAACGTAGCCATAACCGCCCATGGTAGAAACGTGAAATTTGAAGAATACGTGTTTCGTGGTTTTTTAGAATTCAGCTCTGAAAATTTCATAAACATATTTAATAAATTTTCGTATAGTTCAAGCGGGCGAAGCCGCCCAGGTCGGCCAGTAAAGTATATATTATAACAGAAGCAACACAACATAAAACATACAACTAAAAGTAACGTTTTGATAAGACGAAAAATAAAAATGAAAATACTAACCAGTAAGTCGACACCCTTATTCCGTTGTAGCGAAATTAGTAAAGTTCAAGCTATTATTATTGGCGTCGGCGCACAAAGGGGCTTTGTCAAAGCACAATTACACGAGATAAATATTACGGAGCTACGTACGCACTGTACATACATACGTACATTTCACAAAATCTCAGTGAACCCCCTTTCTACAGTTATATTTTGGTTCTGTGATTGTTTTTGTGACATGTGTTCATTAAAACTTGCCTGAATTTACTTGCATCTCGAGATTAGTTGGTGACAAAGAAAGATTAAGATGAAGCAACGCACGTACTGTAACATATATGTATGTGGGGGGGGGGGGGGTTATAATTATGAAAGTTTATTCGAAGAATAACATTTTACGTTACAACTTGTATTGTCTTGGGACAAAATATTTTTCTTTATACAATTCTCACAGTTAAAATTGTAGTTAGTTACGTTGTTTGTTTTTGTTTTCCAACAGACCTATAATGCCTATATATACTCTTTGGCTATTGAGTGAGTGACACTAAGCGGAGTAAAACGCTAATATTTGGCATGTAGGTAGGATTGAGAGTGTAGGAGATTAAAATAAAATGTCTTAAAATTCCTACGGGAAATAGAGTATCACATTAAATGGGGGCCAAACGGTTATTCTTTCCATATCGAAAACGAAAAGTTACTTGCACTTCCATAGTAAATAGTGCAATTACATCAAATTATACAAACATAATAATATAACCGATTAATTTCAGATATTAGAAGAGAATTTATTGAAATAGTACAGATCACTCCTAGAACTTATATTTAAAAGTTGCGAAACGAAAACACTCAAGTCACGTTTTGTTAAAGCTCATAAATTATTTACTTCCCGAACTATCATTTAACTAAATAACTATACCTTTAGCAGAATGAACCAAGCACCAAACGGTATACAAATAACGTTCCAAAATAATCTTGAAGCCTTGTCAAAAACCTGTTAAACCAATCTGCCCAAACTTCACCGTCCACTTTCCAAGTTTGGGGCAATTCCAAAACTCACTTCTCTACAATTTGGTGTCCGCAAATTACACATCTTCGGTGGAAGTGACGGAATGGCTCAAGTCGCTTCGTTAGGGCTCAGATTGGAACCATTGTAGTTTCAAGCTTAATGGCCGCCGGACAAAAGGCAATGACGCGACGTAATTATGCCTAAATAGTCTGTTTTAAGCGCGAAACGCTGAAATTGTTCGATTTAAATTCTCCTAGCTATAATATGTACCAAGTTTTACAGGATATTTTTGTATATAAAATAAATATAATATTTTTTTAAGTTAAATATTGTAATACATATAATTTACATCTATAATATCCAATTTAATATTTGCTACATTTCTTATAATATAACTCTGAATAACTCTGATTGTTCTCTCACTTAGTAGAGCAAGTGTTCACATTTAGAACTGAAAAAGAACTTTGTGTCAAAACTCATTGTTCTTTACCTTAACCCATCGTTTTTAGAGAGCAAAATACCTTTCTTCGTAAGAGCCCGGATAGAACGACGATAAAAATATTGCCCATAAGGTGGGAATCGAACCCACAATCTCATCTCAGTGTATATATTTAGGCATTTCCCAATTCAAAATGGAGCACATCCAAATGCTCCAATTTTAATTGTTCTGGCTGCTGCGCGTCGGTCGGTTTGTCAGCGACATTTTTAACAAATCAAATGTGTTGATGTATGAATGATTGAGGGACCGGGAACGTTGTCAGTGGAGCTCCGAATGTTTGGTTGATTGAAAAATTGCTAAATAAAAACAATTTTATCATATATTTTTATTGGTGGATCAAAATATTATTATTTTATTATTTTTCTGTAATAACTAGCTGTATAACTACATAGGCTGTAGGTTTGAATTCCACTTGAGAAATCTTTCATATTGATGCCAAAATATTTTATTGCTATAAAAATATGTTTTAATTAGAAATAACTTCAAATACATAAAGTACTGATGTATACATTTAAAATTATAACACTACATTATTCAACCAATTTGGCAAAAAAATACATTATAAATTAAATCTTTCTACAATATTAATTATATTTATTTCAACACAATGAAAATAAAATCAAAATTCAAGTTTAAAAACACAAAAACTATAAAAAAATGAAACCATTTGCTATAAAATTTGAATGCCCACACATAAAACGAGCTTATTTTTATTTAAGCTTTATGTGTGAGCATTAAAACATTTGATACTCTGATTATTGCCGCTCAAATGTTCATTCCGTTTCAAATGACAAATTAATTTTGACGATTGACTTTACGTCATTATTTTCATGCGAGGCGTTTTATCTTATATTTAGGGATCCCTATCTCTAAAAAAGAGGAACCTCATAGGATAAGTGATCCTGTGCCTAAGCTTGTTGTCCGTCTGTCTGTCTGTCTGTTCGTCTGTGTGGAAGTATCAACAAATAATCAGATTTACAGTCCCTTGTGTTACGAAAAAAATTTTTCTGCACTAGGTATACTATATGAAATTCACCTTGTAAACCTATAGGGGACTTCGTGTTAATCCACAATCATGAAATTCTCTGTGTGCAAGTCCGACTCGCACTTGACCGGATCTTTTTTTTGTTATCTTATCTGTGCAGGATACCGAAATGACAAAACCCCTGTATTGAGGCCATTTACGCCCACGTCTAGAACAAAAGGCTGGGTAACAAAATAAAATTATTATTACAATTAAATTTGCTTACAAAGTTTGTTCCTTTATAAAAATTTGAGCGCAGAAAAGTCTTTTGTCTTTTTTTTGCTATTTATTTAAATAACGTACCGCTTTAAGTCCGTACAAGCTTGCAAAATCTACTAATTGAAACTATAAATGCGAGGCAGCCATTTTGCTTGCGGGCCTATTTTGGCACCTTCTTCGCTTACGACATAGTGATATAGTCTTTTTGTAGTCTTACTTTTGAGTTTATTTAAAAAAAAAATTCTAATCTCTCGTCCAAAAGCAAAATTATTTTATTTTAATGATTCTGATTATTTATATTTCTTAGTTTGTAAAAGAACTTTAAATTATGTATTTTTAATTTATACACACTCCGTTTCTTATTTGCCACTCAATTTCCGAAATATTACGTGTTGACTGACGAAACTTAACGCCGCGTAAGATGAAATATTGCACACAAAGATGCAATGTATGTATGTACATAGGAATGACAAATACTCGTGGTCCCCTCTACCGACCCCACTCGACGCGATAACCGCTTTTTATACGCATAATGCCGGGATCTCACTAAGCTGATAGAATTGTGGTATCGGCAGCCCTTTCAAGTTCTATTAAATTGTAACACCAGCGAACGCGAACGCCCGTGAAATTGTGGTTTTATTGAAATTTTTACCGAATTATTTCTTTATGTGTACATAATTTAATTCTTTGTGTATATAAATATAAAAATTAAGCAGATAAGAAAAATTATTAAATCTGTGAAGATAGGCTCTATATGCTTGTACATTCGTCGATGAAAAATATTTGTTCTCTTTGATAGAGTGTGAAAATATTTTAAATTTCGAATTCTCACAATAATAGTTCTGATTTTAAATCGTTTCTAAATATGAAAAACTAACGAAGGCTCTAATAAAAAATAATAAAGATAGATAGAAAAATAAAAAGTGGCCGCTAACACCACACGTCCTAGTTTTATAAAAATATTTTCAATTGATTGAATATTTTATTATACCACAGTGATGGTGCCACCCAAACTGAAGCAAGTCACGCAGAACTTTATAATAACTCAATATAAAACCGATCCAGCGGCCGCACTTTGGTAATTTGTGCATAATTGCATCAAAATTTGTTCAGTTTTCGCTTGTATTTCATACGAATAGGCGTGTCTAAACTACATATACGAAAACGCAATATTTGTATATTTTTCAGCAGTAATATTTAAATTGTGTTAGTTTTTATACAAAATTTTTGTTATTCCCACGTGGAAAACACTAAATAAAAAACGAACACGTGCGAAAATTGCATTTGAAAACAATGAATTTCATACAACTTATTGTTCTACGTTCAGTTTTACGCGATTTCTTACGTAATATACAGGGTAAATCTAGTGTTAAGATACCAAGTTCCTAACTTTCTCGTAATGTATACGTACATACAGTCAATGGAGAACGAAGTATCTTACCACTACCTTCCAGAACAAATACAGGTAAAAACTCGACACCAATTTTAAAATATTATAAACGTATACAACATTTATAAAACGAGATTATTCTGTCAAAGCTGTTTACATAACGCCACTAAGCGATCCATATTTACAGGAAGTCGTTATATGACACCGCAAACATGATAAAGTGCCGTCGAGATCGATAGACTTCACTGGAATAGTCTTCAAAGTCTTTATTTATAGAATACATGCATAAGATCGTCCTGGTGAAATGGAACAGCGAGATTGCAAACTCGACGGCTGTGAGTTTGATGGCCACTCATGTACGAGTCGTGAGAAAACAAAACGAGGTATTGAGTTCTGCTACTCAACACGCAATGTATCGGAACTTGAGCAGGAAACGGAGTGCCTTTTCACTACGTTCCCTGCAAAGTAGCATGATGCTTCATTGATTGATTTCAAATCACTACAATAAAGGACCAAGAGATTCGCAAACTTTAAAAATGTGTTATAAACGAGCGTTATTCAAATCTACGACCCCCAGCACCCACGTTCTCTATCGATGAACATTTTTAATTAGGACAAACAACGTTCAAAAGGCGAGAGCAGTCATTAAATAAACCAAACGCGCAGAAACGAAATGTGAACAAGAACGCGTACACAACACAACACACCCAAAGCAAAATTATATTATATTTTCAAAGTAATAAAGATACTTGGAATCAAAGAAAAGCCACCGAAAGCGCGAAATAACAAGCCTTATAAAAAAAAGGAAGGTTCCACCAAAAATTATTATATTTTCCGAATTAACTTCGCAAATGTAAGTAACGGTAACAGAATGAATGTTTTCACGGAGCTTAAATAACCAATCTTTATTTACTTGAATATTTTACCCGGTTAGTGTTGTATTTTATTTTTTGGTAACTGAATGATTGTGGGTAGGTGGAGTTTTGTTCTTATTTATATAGCGAAATGTAAATATCGAAGGCTTTTTATTTTTTTGTTTAATTGTTGTGTAGTGCTTTCGGTATAAGTATGGAGAAAATATTGCAACAAATAAATCTCATTATGTTTTTTTTAATAACACAAGCTTCTTTCTGTGTTAAATGTGCGGCTTCGCTGACGTGAAATAGTGATTTCATGAGATATCTCGTACAATCAAATAAATTCTTTAGTTCTACAATATTAGTATAGATTATATAATAATGCTTATAAAATAACTAGTGAATTTTCGGAATGATTCGTGTGAATCAAAATTTCAATAATTTCAGCTCAACTGAAGAAAACAAAAATGTAATACTAACAAATAACTACAAATATATATATAAAGGCCACAGTAAAAATATTCAAAACGAGTTATAAACAGTTGGAATGCTACAAGAGTATTCCATCAGCGTAGCGAAGAAAAGTATTTTATGTTTTATGTTTTCTTCTTGATCAATGTTTTATATTCTGTAACGCGGTTAGAGATTTTCGCAGGTGCCCTTACTTTATTCGACCCGCAATACATTTTTCAACAAAAATTATATTATCTACATAGATGCCGGCGCTGACGCTTTATGGCACTCCTGGGTTTATTCATTTGCGTTATTGCTTCAATGTATGTTTTGATAATCTGTTGAGTTGTTCTGGTGTGGTCTGGATTGTCGAAATGATTTTGTACTTATTTGTAAAAAAAAAAATGAATTTAATCTGACTCTTAAGACCCGAACTCCGAAAATTTGCGTTATTTGGAGAAATGACTGACTAAAAACTGTGTTAGTCTACCCGGCTATATACTGTATCTTACAGCAGAAAATAAAAAAATACTTCTCTGTGGCAAAGTTCTGCTTTGAAATTCCTTCAAAAAGAAAAAATATGTATATAATATAAAGTCGGAAGTGAAAAACCCAGTTATTACGTATCTCTAGAGTAGCGTACTTATTAATCTTGAGGAGCGAAGAAATATAAATCTTCACAGATAGCAACGCTTGCCATTTACGTCTATATAAATAAATAAATGAAAAAACACGAATATTTTCATTATTTTTTACGATCCAGCCTATGCAATCATAATGGCGTATCGGAAAATGCTGCGATGAAAGCAAAATTTCAACGCACATATAAAATATAGGTTCCCGTACGCTATCAGTAACAGGTGACAAATATTCGGCACACTGTCCGCTCGTATTATGTGGCCAATATTATTTATTTGGATTAGAGGATTTTTTTTTGCTAACAAAATAACCGTTTCGCACCACGCTGAGCTTGGAGGGCCGCCCGAATGGATACTGTATATCATAACTTTGAATACACATTGATACCGTGCGGTGAAAGATGTTATTGCAATCTTTAAGGGACGGTCTTAAATTTGTATAGATTGTGTAATATAGTTTTGTGAGTGATTTGTTACATTTCCAATAGTTTATATGATGTTTTTTTTTCTTTATATATTTCTTATTTTTTAGTTTTAATTTGTTCGCGATCATTAGTCATCACAAGAGCATATTCCTTTCTTTTTAAGAAGACATTATTTCTACTTTCATCTTTCTTAGCCTGTAGGATTTTCGATTCAAAATCATTTAGGGAGAACACTATAATAAAATAAAATGGCATCTCAATCATACTTAAATATAACGTAATAAAACATAAATAAAATCGTGCACGAAACCTAAAAAAAAACTAAGTCAAAATTCAATAAAGGAAAGAAAACAACATTAGGGCCTTCTCACAACGACTTAGAGATTCTAAACAAGAGGCGGGCACATTAAAGGCGTCTAAGTAAAAATAAACAAAATACATAGATTGTATAAATGTAGGGCAAGACGTGACAGGTGCCTTTAGAGCTTAGAATTGGCTGAGAGTAATCCAAGGCGAGGCTTATCCGATCCACCGAACAAATAAAAATACTTATCAAGTAAAACGACGTTGCAAAAGCTATTTTCGACCTATTTATTACATTGACCTGTATTTTTAACTATTTATCAAGTATTAAATTTTTGGAATGATATTACAAAAGTCATTTTATGTATGTGAACTTTAAGATGTAAAATAAAAAAATATTTTTCGTTTTGATACCAAAAGGTATTTCGAGTAACACTCTCTTGGGGCTCTCCGTTACCCTATAATTTTCAGTATAGTATTTGCCTTTAACTTTGGCAAAATATAGAATATATTTGATTTCATGGATAAATTTTTTTTGTCGCTCATAATGAAGGGATTTCTAAAATGCCACGGGAGATAGATTTTCTTTTCCTTCTTTGATTTTAAAGCTGCTCTGCGACATCTTACGTTATGATATTTATTATGTTCTATTTATAAATAAATTCTTACATATTTATGAGCAAATATTTTCTGCAGTTTCCTACATAGCAGGATAACCTAATGTTAAACACTTAGTTGAGTGGCGGAACTCAACACCGCACTTTAGATTGTTACCAGAGCAAGAAAATGGCTCACATATATAGTGTATTTACCTTTATTTTTGTAAATTTTTTGTTACTATATTATAGGTAACTTTTGCCTTATTTTTAAACATAAAGCCGTGTACGTTTGAACTATAGTATTAATTTACGGTATTAAACGAGGGAAAGTAAAGATAATTTCAAAAGCTCTTATCGTATCGCCGCTAAGTAATAAGCTGTCGTATGCAATCAATACCATCGTCTGCGAGATCGAGGTTTAAGAGGATAATTCTGAAAACTCGAAGGTACTACGGTGAATTTAAAGTTAAACTTTTAGTCATTATGTAATATAGTATACTTCATACACAATTTACTAACAAGTTTGTTTGTTAGTTCTGAAGAAAAGTTTGAAATTTTATTTTGTATGTATAAAGTAAGTTTTAAAATATCGTGAAAAATAGATAGTATTAACTAAAATAATGGTAAGAAATATAAAACATTAAAACGAATAAATTATTTAAAACATAAACAATTCCGAATGTTATATCTAGTGTGTTATAAACCACGAAACCAACAGAGGGCAACGTTTATATTTAGGGCTAGAGTTAATCCGTATTTCATCACACGCTGAATCTATCGCCACGTGGACTGTGAAATTTGAAATGATTTTCCGGGCCACCGGCCAACTTTCCCACTATTTAGGTATCAAACATGCGAATGCTCAATTCTCATTAGTATCACTATATCAAATAATTGTGTGAAGAGCTCTCGTTAATATAATTGGTCGGATGTGAAATCTACTCTCGTATATATTAATAAGTAGGTAGACGAAGACGACTTAATGTGAAGACCCTGAATTCGAGGTTGTGCGAGTTGAGTTGCGGAATTTAAAAACGCACTTTGTTGAAAAGAGCGTGGAAATTAAAACGCTTACCCCAGAATAAATATCAAACCCATAACTATCGCACTTACAGCCAGTCGAAATCCCAGTTCGCCACTATGACACTCAAACAGACCAGCTTCATTCAAAATTAATCATCTGTTAACCATGAAATCTAAATTAATATTAACAAATAAATAATTCAATAATGTCATTTATTCAATTAGAAAGCTAATTTGGATCAAAGTATAAATATTGAACCCAAAATTATCATATTTACATATATACCACTATGCCGCAATGGGTATTAAGTTTTATTAAGTATAGATATATCTATGTAACATTATACGAGTATTATAGGCAAGTTATTAATATAATTTTGATATCTATTAATGAAATCAGTGTCGGCTGCAAGTGTCAAGCTGTCTTGATGGATGACGTCATTACCGTAATGCAGTTAGCGAGACAAAATGGCCGACACAGATAATGAAGCGTTTCGTAATAAAATGTTTTTTTAATAACTTGAAAAACACAGTTTGTTATTTTGTTTATTTTTATTTTAGTCATATTTATTTATTTTCTTAATATATTTATTTTCTTTACATTAGGCGTTGGTCCATCCGACTTTCAATTTTCCTAGCATTGAATTAGATTTCTAACATCGTCCTTTTTCAATTATACTTTCAAATAATAAAAGAAAGTAATCAAGTCTAATATCTCAAATATTAACATTCCTCAAGTGACCCACAAAAATATTTCTCAAATGCACTGCAATGACCCAGTATAGCACACATTACAGATATTAAACAAGTTTTCTAGTTCTTTCAACTTTCTTGTAAACCGATAAAAAAATCAATATACATTTCTATTTTCAACTAACCGGTAGTTACTTTGCGGCGGAAATGTCGTAGTAACATGTCTTGGGACTAGTACCTTCTGTACTGCCGCTACGCTAGTAGGGAGAACTGGGAAAATATTGTATAGAAAATTATTTAAATTTGATTTTTTCTTAGGTAACTTTCCAGTTTATTTTAGAAACGTCAATATAAAAATTCACCGAAATATTGTATTAAATTTTACCATTAAAAAAACCCTGATAAAAATCTAGACGAAAAAGCTGCATACATAAATCAAAGTGCCATACTTAATCGACACCCTCCGGAAAAAGCTTTGAGGAGCAAAAACTTGGGAAGACCCTTGCTAATGCACGGTATATCTGTTTGAATACAAAGGCCGAGTGTGCTTGACCTCAGACTTGGGTCACCCGATCGGTCAGATAGGCTCCAAATAAACTATAAAGAGTATTATTTGCGATAGAACCTTATTTGTTATGTAACCTACATTTACTGTTTTATATAACATAGAATGTTTTGTGAATGTTGAGGCCGTCGTATAGTACTAACGTGTGAAGGCTACAGTAGTGGGTACAATTCCCATTAGGGAGAATGTATTTTCATGTCTTCACTCGTCTAGGCAAAGCATAGTGTTGACTTCACTCAAGGCGATTGCGTGTTGTCTTCAGAATTCGGAAAGTGGGGTGCGGAACTGTCTAGCGGGAACAGAGTGTCTAAACACTAGATTCCCAGGTTCCCCCTAGCTATCCTACTATGCTACGCTGCGGAACACAGCGTAAGGCAGACAAAAACACTAAAATAATCAACTTTAATTTTATCTTATAATTAAAGAAAAACTTTTCGTAATACTTAAAACCAACGAGCCTTTTAATTTGACAGCTTGCACCTGTCAACGTCATGTCAAACCGTCGCGCCATTTTCTTTTAAAATTCTGAAACGCAGATAACGTAACTTGAACCGTCCCAAGGCGCCGTTACTGAGTGATTTATTTCATAGCCGATATGATTTACTCGCAAGTTACCCCACAGTTCCCCTCGCGATGCACTAGTTTAGGTTCGTCACGCAAATTAACCCCTTTTGTTTTGTCTTATACCTACATTTGAATAATAAGAGTTAGTTTAATAAATACAAAAGTGAAATATTACTGAGAAATCTAAAGTAAACATAAACAAACAGTCGTTTATATTTATCTTTATCCTCATCAAAGTTAAGTGATTTTTCTATTGCGTTCTCCATTTTCCCCACAATCTCTGACTGTGGGGAAGACGTCATAGGCATCATAAAAACATTGTGCATGTTTAATTTTATTCATATATTAACATATCAACATATATCCGTTACATGTAATAGATAAAACCTTTACCCATTCATTTCCACAGATAACATATATTTCAACAATAGCCGAACTGTCATTATTTTATTTATAAAAACCATTAATTAAAACAACCGCCGCGTACAACTGAACTAATTATTTAATATTAATAAATTATAGAGCTTTGTTCAAATATTGCTTACATTAAATACGGACATAAATAATGCCATTCACTAACCGCACGAGCCGCCAAAATAAAACGCGGTATAACAAAATTGTTCGTACACATTCTGAAAACATTTTAAGTTCACTAAATTTAGGACGCCACAGAAAATTAAACGCAATTTTGGCAGCGAAATTATATATAATGCAACAACTATTATTCGGAATGCACGTGATTTAGAAGAGTTAGGCTTGTTCTTAGCACTTTAATTATATTAGTTGTCACATTTCTAATTTGGCGGCCATGTTTGATTTAATAGGTTTACTAGGTTATAGGTTTTTAAGATGTTCTTTTTTTTTTCGAGATATTTTGAATTTCACTAACCGTTAAGAAACTTTATTTCCCACTCGGTGCTTGTGTGTTATGTGGCGGAACTCAACGCCGCGAGTAAAATAATATCCTAAAAAGATATTCTAGAATTCGTCAAGAGATTACCGTAGTATTTATCCGTAAGAAAACGTCCATCACGCTAAATTTGGATATATGTGCGATCCTTTGCGGCGTAATCGTGTGTGCAACCTTAAACGGGGAGGTGGGTGACCGATCATCAATCTCCATCAGAGCGGCGAAAAAGCAAGAAATATGACCTGCTTTACAACGTGTGACATGATATATGCAAATATATATACATTTATTATGATATTTATATATATATATATATATATATATATAAATTAATTAATTCGCCATAATTCAGTTTTTTTAGCTTCACGCTGTATCCTGAATTTAGCAGGGTAGACAGAGGGAACCCAGTATTAAAGCACCCATGTTGAGTGGCGTAACTCAACGCAGCGACTTGTCTTAGTAAAATAAAATATGAAACGTATCATTGCGACGAGAATCAAACCCACAACCTTCACGTTAACAATCACTCACTGTGCTACTTCACCACGACGACCCCTATGTGGTACATTGAAAGATTTGTAGAAAAACAATAGACGTAAAAGGTTGTGATCTAACCTGTAACCCTGTCAGCGCGGCAGGCCTTCTTACCGTTGAGCTATTGAGATAAATTTGCGGTGTAATCGCATGAATTCAACCTTAAATCGGGGGTGACCAACCATCAATCTCTATCAGATATAGTAAAACGATATATGGTCTGTTTTAAGAATATATGCATATTTAGTTAAGCAAATTAAATTACCTAAAAAAATTATTTATTACATTATTTTATTTTATAAAATAATAGTTTTATTTTTAAAATCTGAGCGAAGAAATGAAAATATAAAATTAAATAAATATTTCACTTCCTCGAGCGGAAATCGAACCATCAACGTGTCGCATTTATAGTCACACGCTTGTGCCTCAGCGCCACGACTGGCCTCAAACTCATAGTCTGGAAGATAGCCTTTTCGTCTTTTAACAAAAAAAAGTATATCACAATTTAGTAGTACATTAGGTCCTTAGAAATGGTTTAATATATTTTAGAATGTTATCGAACGAACGTCCCAAATGGGTCCAATAGGAGTCAACTATCTGACTATTAATCAGTCGAGTCTGTTTTTGTAAAAGGTAATTAATGTTCAGCCAAAGGTTAATGAGGGCGTGTGCTATCGGCCATCTCGAGCCGCGCACCAAAACCTCGTAAAACCCACCACAGACCACACAGGACCATCCCGCTAATAAATTTAATGTTAATTTTAATCAAAATATCAACGTAAGACAGAATATTATAACACTCTGTTCAAACGATGAAAATACATGAGATATATGAACGTTGAAGATGCATTAAATGATTGTAATTTTTCTGCGTCTCTGTATTCCGCAAATAGTAGAATATGCAGAGGTTAGCTAGTGTTACGACACTACATTTTTCCAATTTATTACAACAAACATTTAACGCCGTACGCTGTAATATGTAGTAATAGTACGTGTGTATAGTATATTATAACATTTAAACTGTCCGCCACTCAACACGCAATGCCTCGAAAATTCGAAGACTTGGCTTTTCTCTTCCTACCCTGCTATATGTAGAATATAGTGGAAAGCTAAAAAATATTTACTTCCTATAGAACTAAACGATAAACAACATTCATAAAAATATACAAAGTCATTTCATGCATAATGGAACATTCTGTTGTCCATTTTCAACAGAGCTCAAAACAACTATCTAAGATTTTCTTATAGAAACAAAAATTTCAACTTTAATTTTACTCAAATATCTAATTTTAAACTTTATTTATTATAAGTATTATTTTCATATATTTTTCTTACTTCTCAGAAAACAAATCCTGACTCAATAGTTTTGGTCACACCTTAGTGAAAGTCACAAAGAATTTCCCAATTTGGCCGCCCTAATCGCACCAATGACACGTATCAGATCGCCCCTCAAATCAAGGCAGGAATCAGTCACGGAACAACTGCATTCTTGTTCAGACAGCCAATTTGGCGCCCCATTTTCGTGAAGCACCACATCCATCAGCCGGCTTCAGCCCACTATCGAAAGATTCAATGAATGATAACGAGACTAATAAATACCGTCCGCTCCTAGAACGGCCGTAATTAATTTAATGGATTTAGACAAAGAAATATGTACAATAAGATAGTAAGATTAATAGTCTTCTTTGTTTTGGCCATTAACAGATGTTGAAACTTGGTGTCGGGTTACACGGTAACGGGAGCCAGTGGTATTTTTTCTTCTTTTCCGTAAACTCTAATGAAGGAGCGCCTCTAACGAGCGGAACGACTGTCCTTATTATCAAACTCCGTAATCTCTCTATATTTTGCTTTGAAGTTTTTGATCTCCTCGGATAAAATGGTTTGTTGTTCTAATTAGATATAAAACATTTTTCACTATTACTTTCGTGGGAATTAAATATTTATTGTTAATAAATATAATATATCTGAAATACGTTATTTTATTATAAGTATACGTAATATTTAGAAATATTAAAATGAAATCGAAAAAGAATACTAATATACTATAGTGTGATTTTAATAGAAATATGATAATTAAGCTGTAAAATTTTTATATTCAAATAAAGTATCTTTTGCAGTCTTGTGTGACGTAAAAAAGTAGCAAAAGTCATAAAATATAAATTCAACGAAGAAATTCTTAGTTCCACGGTCGTAAGGCATCGATTTCAACTCGTAATGCATTCAAATCCACATTTAATACTCGCAGAATGCAAATTTTGAATGTCTCTTTGTTCAGACATTACCATAGCCATAAAAAATACCAACTTCACGAGGTGGCGTCGTCCATTCGCCTTATATCTCGAATCGCAACATAAATTAGTGCACTGGTCGCGTGACGTACCGACTTAGGCAACGTCTCCTTATCGCACCGGAAGCCGCCTGGCTTCTATCAGGGTGGACTGAAAAAAAATTCTAACTTCTGAACCAAAAAGTTTACTTTCCCCTATCAGTATGCCGCTGGAACTCGCGACAGTAGTACGATTTCAACTCTATTTATAACAAGAGAAGATCTAAATTTAATAGAAACACAAGCAATGAACGGCAAATAAGGTAACATTGCCAGTATGTCGGCATAAATAAAGCCGAGTGTCGTTTAGCGAAGCAGACGTTGACGTTGCGATACTAATAACAGCATTTAAAGCAATTACAGACTCTGTGGCTCAAGTATTATGGTCCAATTTGGCGCGCTCAGCAGGAGGCTCGCATTTAGCGGTTATGGTGATATGGGTGGACTTCCTTTGTCTAGTAATCTTATCATTGCGCCAAGCGACCGTTCCTTGACGTGATACATTGCTCCTAGTATATATTTACATGCTTTTAATTGTGTATTTAAATTACTGAAATATCCTGAAATTAAATCTGCAATGCGTCGTAGACTCGTCCAGTAGTTTATCAACGCCACCTACACATTTGTTTTTTAAATTAAATTTTTTATTATTTATTTTGTATTTAAACTGTTTCAACTTTCATAATAAAATGAAGTAAGCGTATTAATATGTAAGTGAAGAGTAATTGTTGGTGGTTAAGAGGTGCTACAGAACAAGTTATTTCATTATAATTCAAAAAGCATTTGGCACGTTCAACGTAAATCTCATTATTCAATAGGAATGAATTTAAACGCGAGCTGATAAGGCGTAATATTTAACGAAACCAGGCCAACTGAAAGCCATCGATTTAATACATGCGTAGTATCATTACGGCGCGGCGATTCTCCTCGTAACCGGAGATAAAATTCTACTTCCTTTAAAACAATTTTTCGTTGACGCTGCGGAATTGTTTGATAATAACGGGCCCGCCGGTGCTTATAGAACGGCAAAATTCTTGAGATTTCATCTTTAATCAGTTATCATTATAATACGATCCCTTCGTTCACAATGCACGTTTATTAGACAACATAAATAAATATTTTAATAACCTTATTCATTAAAAATAAAGCCTTAAATTAAAAAAGGGTCGCCATCGTATACAGCTTGAACCTGACTTTGACTTTATTCATTAAAATTATCTTAATATTGGAACTGAGTGTCTTAACACTAGGTTACCAGGTCTCGCCTTCCCTGCTACGTCCAGGATGCCACATGATGCTAAAAAAAACTTATCAATACGTCTCTCACAAATATGGCAACTTTTTAAAGCTTAAAGTATACTTACATTACAATGGAAGGAACCTCTTTAGATTTCAAGATTGTCTACTAAGAAGTCTCATCGATTGAAGTTTGCGAAGGTATATTGGTAGCACCGAATCTCGTATCTCATGTTCAAAGACGGTCCCAGCCGATCTCATCACCATCGCAAACTTTGAATACACCTCTTTCGACTATCGAAAAGTTTCCCATAATGGATTCGTTCGAGGACTCGATTGTTTCACGATGAATGGGTACTAATTAAAACGAAGTCAGCGACGCCGGACCAACTTTCCAATTGTTGGAAACTAGAAATCGGTGCGCTGTTCTCATATAAATATTGCACATTCTGATCAACTTTGGTGCTAAATTTAATTCGAAATCTATTCAAATGTGTGAAGATATTTGACATATATTTCATTTGTGCGGCGTGAATTTATTAAGGTGTCGGGAAGCTCTTCGTCTTTCTTGTTTCTATAAAATTGTTGTTTTAATATACTTCGGCGTCCTCGTATTACGAAAGGTGGAGAAGTGAGTGATATATCATTATGTTCCCTCTGTCCGTTGATTGTTACTGGAGATGTATAAAAATTAAGTCATTTTTCATAAATACCCAATCTATTTAATAGCAATTTATATTATTTTGATTTAATTGAAAAAAAATAATATACGTCTTATACGTTTAGTCATATTTAAATTCCGAAACCACAACACAGATAAAAGAGGTAAATACAAAATTGCCACTAAAGCTCGAAGTAACGAGCTTAAGATAGTCGGCACGTGTGCGGCAGCGTCTCTTGTCTCTTGTCCGCTGATATTGCCCAAATGTATCAAGTTACCGTCGTCGTGTGACGCGAATCCAAACTGCAGCGCCATACATCAACGTCCCAACTTATGAAACGGCTTTAAAGACATATTTGTTTGACAGTTTCACTGTAAGTGTGATAGATATGACTTGCTTTCATCTGCGCACTGTCAGCGAAAACTGCCTAAATCCTATAAATAGAATAAAGTGCGAGTAAAATATATTTTAAGTGACACAACGTGGCGCCGTCGAGTCGTAGTTAGAATAAGATTGATTGTATGATGGAATTTATCAATTAAAATATACCTTTATTTTCTAATAATAATGCAGTGTGTGATTTCACACGATATACGAAATGTTTTTATATTACGTATTTATAACATATAGGGTTCATAATGCGAGAGATTCGTAAAACAAAAAGATATAATAAAAATATTAAAATAACTGAGAATTGGATTTAATCTTATTTATCGCTTTTATAAGATGGATTTTGTTATAAGCTTCGTCTGCTCCTTTTCTATTTCCAATAAGAAATCACGTTTGATCGGGCTGAGTTCGGCCACAAATGAGCCGAAACACGGCACTTTTATCTTCCAATAAGTAACAGAGCTTTGGTTTTTCAGAAAGGTTTCACGGGAGCCGGGAGGCCACATGGCTCGAAAAATATAAAAGCAAACGAACCGAAAAACCGATAGTCCCTGCATGTACTGACGCGTAACGTATCAAACAAATCGGCTAATTCGGAAAATAGATGTAAAAACACGATTTGTTGTAAACTCTGAGGTAAATCTCGTAAAAACTTCGACAAATCCCACAGCGACATTCAAAATCGTGTTCTCTCACAAAGTTGAGACGATTCGGTTAACGAGTGTCGAATTCTCAAACTCTAGGGCCCCTTCTAGAAGACAAAGTGTCCCCGGGAGGTGCCCCAGTAATTACCAGCCATTACATACAAAGACGCGGCTCGTCCGATTACCATAATTCCTGCTCCCGGGACTCGATATAAATGGACCGCATTTTGTTTTTGAACGCAGACTGACGTGTGTATTAATGACTATACTTGTCCTCCTAAATTAGGTAAGGGATGTCGAGATTTAGTTTTTCACTGCCAACTAGACGGTGCATAACTTGCCGTATTAGTTTCAAAACAAATTGCCTCGTTTTATCCGCGCTTAGAGCTCGCTTAATATATTCTAATGAGAATTTACGTAATAACAAACAAGCTTAAGTATGTTAGAGAGCTTGTGTCTGTGTTACCTTTGTATGTTATTTAAAGTTGTTCTTAGACTTGTTCTTCGTGTAAGATATTAAAAAATAGGACTTTATTATTGAAAAGCCTTTTTATTTCAATTTGATCAACGCTGCTGGAATTTTTGTTTCACAAAACGTGGTAAATTCATTACTCTCTAATTACAGGAGAATCGTTCAAAAGGGGTTCGCTTCAAAGCGCCAAGTATTGTAGAGGACCAGCTTCTCGCGGAATAGAGGGCGATCGCCAAAAAAAAAACAACATAAAAACCCTTTTAAAAATTAATTGAGTTTTCTTGCGGCTACATCGCCCGCTACAATAAATTAATTAACGCTCGAAGGAATCCTTAAAATTTGTCGAGGATCAAAAGTTGGTCGGAAGATAGGGTGGTGGGGTAGATAATGCTTCGATTTTCCATTAACTTATATTAGCGATGGGAGAGGCCGCCGCGCCCCGCGGTTCCGCCGATAGCTCCCGATCTAATATATTTCCTTTATTAAGTAACTGCCGAAACACGCGATCTTTCAACCATTTCCATAGATTTTCTCTTTGTTTACGAGCCATCACTACTGTTTAGTTTTAATAAATTCCTAACAATTGTTGTCTATTTTCTGAAGACACTCTTACTTTCTCACTTTTACTATCACGCTGTCTCCCCGTATGTAGTAAGTCAAGGGAAGCTAGTGTTAAGACACTCCATTTTCCAACAAAAATCCCAAATTCAAGACTGTATATATTGAATTACAGAAATCAATGCCGCAATTTATATTATGTGAATAGTATATTTAAATATTATAATTTTAAATTATTTAATTAATAACCAAAAAGAAATCTATCTAAAAATTAATTTATGAGAGAATTTATGATTTTCTTTGAATACAACAACAAATAAATTAAACATCCTACTCTTATAATGTTATAGTTTATAAAAAACATTTATCTACCTTTTAAATTTGTCAATCATTACCTACTCTACTATAGTCAGGGACGTGTTTTTAACCTAGAAAGTATAGTACACTGATCTAAAAGTACATTTATAATGATACCTGACGGAACATTTATTTATTTCGCTCAACATCTTTTCTCTAAGTTGGGCAAGAGAAAGGAATATGGAGAAAGAAAAGAGTTACACTAAGTTCACTCTACCTACATTACATACAATATATATATATATATATATATATATATATATATATATATATATATATATATTACTGAATTATGCAATAATAATCTGGTTTATTTTTTCAGGTTGTTTACTTGAAGGTACCCGGCCCCCTCCAGATGTGCCACCCCGCAACCCGACTATGTCCCGTTTGAACGGACGGATCACCGGCAACCCGGCTGATCTCGCAGACTTTGAGCCATCGTGTCTAGTTCGAACTCCTTCTGGAAACTTCTACGTGCCTTCAGGTATGAGTTCATGTACGTGACTTTTACTATCAGTCTTTATTGAAATATTTTTAACTTATAAGTTTATGTTTCAATATTATTTGGACTGTCTGTCTGTTGCTATTTATTTTTTCAATATATTTTTTAACATAGAATGTGCAATAATATAAGTTAAATTTCAGGGGACATACAAAAGAATCCGTCTATGGACTACAAATCGAACTCATCGTGTAGCAGTCCAGGAAAACAAGAAAAAAGTACTTTAGACAGGATGGACCGAAGTGACAGGCATCCTGCATTCGGGGCCCCAGTGCCTGTTCTACCTGTTAGGAATAATTTAAGGGCGACTCATTTTCCGCCGACTTCCTCAAGGTTCCACTTCAGAAAAGGCCTCTCATCAAGGTGTTCTTGGAAGTGCACAGCCATCGTATTTATAGTGTTATTTGTTCTACTTTTATCTATTGCATCATATATGTCAGGTAAGAATAAAAAACCTTTAATTTAGTAATTATATATTTCTCCCATCTCATACATACCCCAGACAAGTAATTTTTTATTATACGAGTACATACATATATGTTTTTAAGTATCTAATGGATTCTCTTTTTACAGCATCCTATTTCACTGACAACTGGTCATATCAAAACGCTAAACCATGTTCAGTGTTGGTCAGTGAAACGGATAAATTTCCGACGTCGAAAGCAACGACGCTAGAATCTAGTAACAAATCATTATTAAAGCCATCCCAGAGTTCGGCATCATCTTCAGGTAAACAAGAACTACATTCACGCCCTCGTAGAAGTTTAGATGGGCATGCTTCTTTAAATTCTTCTGTTTCTCCTTTATATTCTGTTTCTTCCACGGACTCTTCTTATGTAGATGTGCATGAAAATACAACAAATTTGACCACTGTTAGTTTAGTGCATAGTGTGTCAATAAAACCGTCTACAGAACCAACGGGAAGTGCAAATGCTTATAACGCTTCTATGTCTACCTCTGGTGAAAGGATTAACACTGGTGTTCTAACTAATAATAACACTACGCTTGAAATCAAAACTCCAACCATTAGTTCCGAATCTAACTCTACTGTTAAATCGCAAGAAAAAGTAAGAAACATCCTTAACAAAAACTTAAGAACTAAATCCACAGAAGCTAACAAAGATTATCTTCGTGAAATCTCATTTAATAAAAAAGATGACATTGCATATGAACCTAGCTATATGCAAAGTGATTCATCTTCAGTCTATTCATATGGATTGCAAAAACTTCAATATCTAAAACTACTAACCAGATTAAATAAAGTAAGCGAGGAGTTACATATATATTCTAATGATCACACTGAAAGAGATAGTAGTTTGGAAAAATTTCATTACGAAAGTGAGCGAAGTACACTCCCTAATACTGAGAAAAACTTTTATAAAACTACAAATTCTTTTAATCTATCACCTAACACGCCAAAAATGGAAACAGTTTTAACTGAAAGCACCCCTGTTTTTACCACGCACAAACCTAATTTTGTCACTGATAGTGAAGTCTTAAATGAACTGAAAACCATGGAAGCTCTCCCAAAAACATCACACATAACAAAATCACCATCTATGGAAAGTGCAATTATGTTTACTACGCATAAACCTGATCAAATAAATGAGCATGTATTGTCAATAACTGCGCCTACCCCGAGTGTTACTAATTATACAGATACTATGAATACAACTAGTACTCCAATTCCATTGAAAACTGAAAGTGAACCATCAACTGTAAATATTGCTTCAGAATCAAAAACTCAAGACACTTTATCAAATGCTAAACATGTTTTAATTAACCTAACCATTTCTGCTGATGACGCTAATGATTCATATAAGCCTTTATATTCACTGACGGTGACTGTTCCTACAGTTGGTGAAACAAACGCAATTCCAACTGTTAAAATTACTCCCATGAGCAACGAACCTACAATGCCCACAAATTTTAATAAGCCAGTGACAATCGATAGTACTGCAAAAACCGTAAAAACAGTGAACACAGAAAATTGGGGTGGAACCTGTGAATGTTCATGCCCCTCGTGTGAAGATGTCAATAATTCTGAAAATCTGTATGTTGATAATTCAGACAAGACTACAATTATTAGTAAAGACTTATTAAGAAATGTTACAGATTATAGCACAATAGAACTAGCCAGTGCTTTTAAGGGAAACGACTTTTTTGAAACCGCAATCACACAGACAGATTCCACTATAGACGCGACAACAGATGTAACTACGCAATCTGATTCTTATGAAACATCCACTGTCAATGAACTGATCACGTCAACTTCTAATGAAGTAACAGCAACAGAAACTACAGAGTCTTCTTCAGAACCGGACAGTTTTACAACTGATTTGCCTAAATGCCTATGCCCAAAAGTAAAGCCTCCACCAATTCTAATATTGGAAGGTGAGGTCTCAAAATTTTGAGTTTAGATAATTTACTAACGATCACCAAAATACATCTGCCGGAAATAAGCAACACGTTATCTAAGATATCTAACAGTTTAATACGCATGCCCAAGTAGTAAAAGAATCTTATTTGTGTTCTTAATTTGCATGGCTTTTAATTAGCATTAACCTTTCATCTTAAACAAATTTCTGAATAAAATCACATAATGATATGAAGTGAAGATGGGGTTTTGCACATCATAAATATTGTTAGTCTGTATCTAAGTATTGACAATAAATATAAAAAAATATATAAACAAATGTATTAGCTAGTAAAACAAACGTATAGTATTATATGAGAAATAAACTTACCAAAAATGTAAATAATACCCCGTCTAACTATCTATACATTTAGTAAGTAACACTCATAATATATCACAGCACATCGCATGATCTGCACCCTGCTTCAGTTTGACGTATGCTCTAATCAACACTTACTCCGCAGGTGCGCGTACGTTCCCAGCACAGTCGTTCCCACCTGATGGAACGACATTCAAACAAATAAGTTTAGGTGAAAAATTAGCAAAAGAAATCCTTCCGTATAGCTATTGGAACATGCAGTTTTATCAATCCGAAGCGGCTTACGTCAAATTCGACTACATGATTCCAAGGGGCGCGTCTATAGGTGTTTACGCGAGACGGAACGCTTTGCCGACACACACTCAGTATCATTTCTTAGAAGTCCTGAGCGGATTTAAAGCTCGAACCACAAGGGCTTCACATGTAAGTAAAACATGGAAACAAATTTAACCGAAAATATTCAAGTCAATTTACTTTTAGCGACTTATAAAATATTTAATAAACTGCTACGTTCCTTAGTAGTAAGCGGCTTTTAACGTTATCATTACATTTAAAATTCTCTTGTAGCCGTCCGTGAAGAAAGAAGTAACACATTATATGGAACAAGGTCACTGGTTCTTATCTCTGTATAACGATGATGGGGATCCTCAGGAAATATCATTTATTGCGATGGTCGCCGACGATATGACCCATAACTGTCCGAACGGCTGTTCTGGGAAAGGAGAATGTTTGATGGGACACTGCCAATGTCAGCCTGGCTTTGGCGGAGATGACTGTAGCGAAAGTAAATATCTATAGATATTGTTTTGTATTTTGAGAATTCTTAATATAAATTTCAGTGTTGTACAAACAGTAAAATTGTTTGAAATTAGTAAAGTAATATCTTATTCTATGAAAATAAATAAAAATAGTTGATGTTTCTGTTATTAGTACCGAAAATAGAGCATCAACGTGTTATTCCTAAAATATCATTTACTACGTCGATGAATTTATATCCTAAGTAATAATAAACCAAGTAAAGTTCTTGTGTCTCTCATGTTAACTTAGAAAACCCACATTTTATTTTCATTATATTCGATTCCATTTCGCTTTTAGTGGCCTAAAACGAATATTTATATCACTTATTTGATATTATAGGCGTATGTCCAGTGCTTTGCAGTCAAAGAGGAGAATATATAAATGGAGAATGTCAATGCAATCCCGGGTGGAAGGGCAAAGAATGTTCGTTGCGCCACGACGAATGTGAAGTACCAGATTGTAACGGCCACGGGCATTGCGTTAACGGAAAATGTTCATGTGTCAGAGGCTATAAAGGCAAATTTTGCGAGGAAATCGATTGTCCTCATCCCACTTGTTCGGGCCACGGCTTTTGTATCGAAGGCTCTTGTGTTTGCAAAAAAGGTTGGAAAGGATTGGATTGCGGAACTATGGACAAAGACGCGTTACAATGTTTGCCAGATTGCTCCGGTCACGGCACCTTCGACGTGGATACACAAACTTGTACATGTCACACTAGGTGGTCGGGAGATGACTGCTCTAAGGGTACGTTAATTAAATATTTACAGCCTTCAATGTAATAGATATATTTTAATAATAAACGTGTTATTCCTAATATTATAATAGCAATATTTTATTGTTAAAAGGTTGTTTTATTGAATATGCTGATATTATTTAAAGTAGAAAGTATATAACGATTTAATTTACCGTTCTAAATGCGAGTTCTTTTTTGTTATAAACTAGGGACTTTTTGTTGATAAAAAATGTATTTATATGAACTCTTTTTTTTATCAGTAATATACATCTTTTGCGTGGAAAATTAAACAAAAATGTATTTTTTGAATAATTATAGTGAGTTTTAATTGTATGAACATTTATTCACCGTAACGTTTATTATTAAATAATATTTAATTCAAATTTGTTTACAGAGGTATGTGACTTAGATTGCGGTCCTCACGGACGTTGCGTCGGTGAGTCTTGCGTGTGCGATCAAGGATGGACCGGCGAATACTGCACATCCAAGCTTTGCGATTCAAGATGCAGTGATCATGGTCAGTGCAAGAATGGAACATGTCTTTGTGTTTCTGGATGGAATGGGAGACACTGCACCCTCGAAGGTTGTCCTCGAGGCTGCGCTGGACATGGACAGTGCAAGGTGGCTAATGATGGACATTGGGAGTGCAAGTGTTTCGACGGCTGGGACGGTCCTGATTGTACCACTCTGAAAGAGCAAATATGTGATGATGCGAAAGATAACGATAAAGGTATATTTACCAATTCGAAATATAACATATAAATAATTTAAAAAAAGTGCTTCATGATGAACCTATCCCGCATACAGTAGAGTAAGGCAGAGGGATCCTAGTGCTAAGACACTTCAATACAGAATTGGTGAATTTCGATACATTGCGTGAGTGGCGCAACTCAACGCCGTGCTTTTGCCTTGGTGCTAGAGCAAAGAAATGAAAATATTAAGAAATTATAATTGAGTATCTCTAGTTGGGATCGAACCTACAACCGTCGCGTTGCAGTAATATCCGTTTGCCCCTGCGCTTCCTATCTTCCTTTGAGGTGCTTAATTACTGGAGCAACGGCAATTACGAACGTTAATCACTTTATGACACTACATCGTAAGATATTTAACAGATGGATTGATCGATTGTGAAGATCCAGAATGCTGCCAGAGTGCAGCCTGTAAAGGAAGCCAGCTCTGCGTCTCATCTCCTAAGCCGACAGAGATTCTTCTAAGAAAACAGCCTCCAGCCATCACAGCATCTTTCTTCGAAAGGATGAAATTCCTTATCGATGAAGGTAGTTTACAAAACTACGCAAAACAGGAAACGTTTAATGAGAGGTGAGATAAATGTTCGATGTTGGTTTAGGTTTAAGTGTTCATCAAACGATCGAAGCAAATGAAATATATATAACATACGCAGTGTTGTGCCCCAGTCAGTCCTGTTTATTTACATCAAAATGTATTTATTTTTTATTTCACCTTATAATTAAGATTTGTTTTGAACTAATTCTAAATTAACGGATAAACGCTAAATTGGCACTTGCATGTACTTTATGTTTACGAATAATTTTTTTTTTTTGTAATTATCTCTAACATGTTCTAACGTCTCTTCCTTTTTTTTAACAATGTATCCAATGATACTTATTGTATGTATATTTTTCGTCTTTTCGCTGCTCAGTGTGTTTTGGAGCCACTTCAATACGAGGTAAGATCTAGATACGAATATAGGTAGGACTTTGTGTGTCTTTTCATTTTTGTGTTTGTGCTAAATATATCTCTATCTCTTTCATTGGCGTACGTGCATGATATACTCTATAGTGAACCTGTATATGTGTCCTGTGAGTTTTGTGTTACGCTTCTTATAAATATTCATATTTTTATAACAATAATACATTTTATAGTAGTTTTAGGTATCACATATTTTTCGATTGTAGATAATATTGAATTTTAAATAGCAATACAGCCTTCCGAATACTTCGTACGTCTTCGTCCTTTTCACTCAATCGAACACTAATTAAATTTGATCAAGTTAAAACAATTATAAATTGTCCTGTACAATATGTAGTTAATTCAGTTCCATTTTCCATTTTATATACATTTTACATTCCTATATTATAAATAAAAAAAATATTTTTATCTTTAGAAATATCTAAATTCCATAGTAGTTTGTTCTTTGTACATGTTGTGAACAACGTAATTCGTCGCTAACGATTAAAGATTGCCTTACTTTATATTAATTGAAATATAAATTCCAACTTAGCCTTGTTGACTTTTAGCATTAAAAAAATAAAATTAACATGTTAAAATTTCAAAGAAATTCTGCTACTTTTGGCGTGCAAGCATTTTAATGAACGTTATAAACTTTCTATTACGTGTGCTTGGCAATAATTAGAGTTTAAAATGAGAAGTTTGGTGTCATGACACGACAATCGTTGTATAAGATTCTTAAAAACACATTAGCATCGTGACAAAACACATTACGTAATAGAAAATACAGTACAATCTCACTAATCAGGCACTAAATATAATAGATCTCAACGAGCAATAATCCGTCTCCCTTCGAATATATTTTATATAGACATGCGAAACAGAGGTTTTGAAACAACAAGATGCCACAAATAGAGTTTCATGTAAAACTATATTATGTTATTAGTTTATCGTGAGATATGTTACAGTTATGAACAATTATATTAATTAAATGTATAATGATTAACAAAAAATATTATTTTATTTGTATGAAGGGCTTATTTGCTGCACAATGCAGTATTCCGAGCACTCCAATAATCCAGAGCCCTCTGGTCCATAATAGTGCCAGATTGGTGAGACTCTACTACATAGAATTGAGGATATATTTTAAAGATTTTGACTGAATTTGCACGAAATAATTTACGGATTAGGCTAATAGAAGCTACAGCTGTTTTCATAAAATTTCCAGCCGATCTGCAGTAATTAGGGGTAGAGTAGTTACATCTCTCGGGTCTGGTCTGGTCGGCGTGAGGGTCTCCACATCCACACCTCTGGAAGGGTTCACGTTGACTAGAGAAGACGGTTGGTTCGATCTACTCGTTAACGGAGGAGGGGCGGTCACCCTTCATTTCGGAAGAGCGCCCTTCAAGAGATCTACCCAAGTCGTGTTCGTGCCTTGGAATGAGGTATGTAAATTGAATTACTCAATCGTTATACTTATATATACTTGTCAAATATTCCATACAAAATACTTCAATTATATAATTTATTTGAATTTTTTTATGATCATGCGTAAATGTTAATTACGTTTCTGATTTCATTCTAACTAAAGTTATACGAATTTAACAAACCTCATTAGTAATATCGTACAAAATGTCTAATATTAACTTAAACATTAGACACTATAATTAAAATTCCTCAGCGTCGTTACCTCGAAGGAGACGTCAACTAGAACAACTTAAGCGACAAACTCTACAAGTAATTATTTTTTGCTCCAAAACATGCGAATCGACAATCAAGCCAGTATTAGGTATTAAGACTTAATTTGAAACTTTAGATGACGCTAAAATCCGTCTAACACATATAAATCTCATAAACGTCTGTCGGGTCTGAAAGGAATAACTTGGTCTCGTTTCACTCTTAGATAACTTATTAAGTTAGCAAGTATTTTCAGAATTTAAAAGCTATTAGACAATTCTCAGAGCTTTAATCTAAATTCGCAGTATTTAACTTCGTTATTATTTAATTTTACTTTAAGTCTTACATAAATGTTTTACGCGAGCCTTATTTTATGTGATATGTGTTTTTAAAGTTATATTCTACTCGAGCGTATGAGTAGAACTTTGGACGGCTTTCAAAAGACGCGGATTTTAATATCGCTATTTTCAATTTATTATACGTTTTTAAAATATGTTTTATACGTTACAGGTGGTGATAATAGACGAAGTTGTAATGACGACGTCAGACGATAAGGGCGGTATGGGTCCCCCACAAGCGTGTCTTGCCCATGATTATGACATGATGAAGCCCGTAGTACTTGCTACGTGGAAACATGGCTTCCAGGGCGCCTGTCCAGATAAAAGCGCCATTCTAGCAGAATCTCAGGTAAAGATATAATATTATTAACAAATTCGATACAAATTTATCATATATTATTATACTTTAATCTTCGAAATGACCTTTATGAGATATTTTAAGATAAAGAGCATTCTGAATTCTTTTATACTAAATTATTTGTCTTGCCGCAAAGTGAAAGTCATAAATCTAAGTCATGGCAAGTCTGTAACTTTTGGCATATCACCAAATGTTGAGATAGAAGAGATTTATAATGACAATGTTTTAAAAGTTGACTCAGCTGACAGCTTATATTGTATAATGTACAAATATACATAGGTAAATGTTGGGATATTATTTCATTAAAATATTTATTTCCATGAAGGAATATTTGAAGAAAATTATTACATATTGAATTGCTTTTCCAGGTGGTCCAAGAGAGCCTTCAGATACCAGGAACAGGATTGAACCTTGTCTACCACAGCTCTAGAGCGGCTGGATATCTCTCTACTATTCAGTTACAGTTAACACCAGAAAAAGTTCCACCAACTTTAGCTCTGATTCATTTGAGAATAACGATCGAGGGAATTCTCTTCGAAAGGACCTTTGAAGCAGATCCAGTCATTAAATTTACGTACCCTTGGAATAGACTAAACGTTTATAGGCAAAGAGTATATGGTGTAACCACAGCCTTGGTAAAAGTGGGTTACCAATACACAGATTGTAAGGATATTATTTGGAACGTACAGACAACTAAATTGAGTGGACATGATATGAGCATCTCTGAGGTTGGTGGCTGGAATTTGGATATACATCATCGGTATAACTTCCACGAAGGTGAGTTAGATGTTAGGTTATATACGTATATTCATACCAAGTAAAAATGTTCTCTTTTAATACACTTTTTTTTTTAGCTAAACATTTTCACACTTCTTTATAGATAGATATAAAATATAAGAGAACGCTTCTTTAACTATTATTATACGTATATTTATTTGTTTACGTATTATTTTAATATTACGAATTAAATCGTTTTTCAGGTATACTTCAGAAAGGTGATGGCACAAATAATTACCTTAAACACAAGCCACGGCTTATCATCACTACTATGGGAGACGGCAGGCAACGCGCTCTGGAATGTTCCGAATGCTCAGGGACTGCCGTCAAACAGAGGTTGCTGGCTCCAGTGGCGCTGGTAGCTGCCCCAGATGGCTCCATATTTGTGGGAGACTTTAACTTGGTTAGAAAGATTAATACCGATGGCACCGTGAGAACTGTTGTTAAATTAAAGTGAGTTGACTGAAATAATAACGAGTCATTGAAAATCGTAAATATTTCGATAATTATATTATATTATCTGTGTACTAACACACAGAATAAATATGCACTTGTCTATACATTTATTTCAAAGTTTTATTTTCTTTATTATGTTTTCATTATTAAACACCATTTTTTGTCTTTGATTTATATTAATAGTATATAATTTTTACTACTTTCAGTGCCACAAGAGTTTCATATCGCTACCACATGGCTCTATCTCCACTGGATGGTACTCTCTACATCTCTGATCCAGAATCTCATCAAATCATTAAAGTTCGAAATACAGACGATTTCAGCGATCCCGAGAGAAATTGGGAAACTGTTGTTGGTTCTGGAGAAAGATGTCTTCCAGGCGACGAGGCTCACTGTGGTGATGGAGCGTTAGCAAGAGACGCTAAGCTAGCATATCCGAAAGGAGTCGCAGTTTCCATAGACAATGTCGTATATTTCGCAGACGGAACAAACATACGGATGGTTGACAGAGATGGAATCATTACTACTGTTATTGGAAATCACATGCACAGAGCTCACTGGAAACCAATTCCCTGTGAAGGAACGCTCAGTGTTGAGGAAGTGCATTTAAGATGGCCTACAGAACTAGCTATCAATCCACTGGACAATAGCTTACATATCATAGATGATCATATGATTTTACAAATGGCACCGGACGGTAGAGTGAAAGTCATCGCCGGAAGACCCCTTCATTGTCCTTCTCCTTTAACTGGATACGATATGGAATTAGCAACATACGCGACACTCGTTATGCCGCAGAGTATAAGTTTTGGTGCAGCCGGAGATTTGTATGTGGCTGAAAGTGATTCACAGAGAATTAATAGAGTCAGACTTATTACTACCGATGGAAAAATTTCTTTATATGCTGGAGCAGAGTCTAAATGCAATTGTTTGGAACGAGGCTGCGATTGCTTCGAAGCTGATCATTTCTTGGCTTCAAATTCTAAGTTCAATACGATATCAGCTGTGACTGTGAGCCCTGATGGAAATGTACATATTGCAGATCAGGCCAATTATAGGATTCGATCAGTGACCGCCAGCATTCCTGATGCCAGTGGTGCAAAGGAATATGAGATTCATGCTCCGGATACTCAAGAAACATATATTTTCAACCGATTTGGACAACATGTCATGACTAAAAATATATTCACCGGCGAAAATAATTATGTATTCACGTACACGGTTAACACTAGTAATGGAAAATTAAGTACAGTAACTGATGCGGCAGGAAATAAAGTTTTTCTATTAAGAGACTACTCTACTTTGGTGAATTCCATAGAAAATACTAAAGGTCAAAAATGCAGACTAAAAATGTCAAGAATGAAAATGCTTCAGGAATTACGAACTCCTGATAACTTCAATATGACTTTCGACTATCACGGCACCACAGGATTGCTCAAAGCCAAATATGATAGTACTGGAAGAAGCTACATCTATAAATATGATGAATTCGGAAGATTAACTTCTGCTGTAACACCGACTGGCAGAATAATTAACTTGACATTTGATTTAAGTCTTAAAGGAGCAACCGTGCTCGTTAGCGAAAATAATAGAAAGCCTATTTCCATCTTGATAAAGGGTTCGTCCGTTAACTCCAAAGTTGGTGAAGCTGAAAAGAAGACAATCATATCAACTGATGGTAGCATATCTTCAAGCATGCCATGGGGTCATGTTATATCAACAGATACAGTCCCATACACAATATTATCAGAAATTGACCCTATATTAGGTGAAAGCTACCCAGTACCAGCTAAACAAAGAACTGAAGTCGGTGGAGATTTAGCAAATCGATTCGAATGGAGATATTTCTTACGTAGATTGCAATCCAATAAAGGCAAAAGCAGCAAGGCAGTCGCTCAAATTGGTCGCAAATTACGCGTCAATGGCGAAAATCTACTAACACTGGAATATGATAGAGACACATCAACGGTTGCAGTATTCATGGATGATAAAGTTGAGTTGCTAAACGTAACCTATGACAGGATGGCACGACCGGTGAAATGGGGACCGAGGAGCGGTATATTTGCTGAAGTTGAACTGGACTATGATAGATTTAACAGACTTACTAGTTGGCGGTGGGGCGACTTGAATGAAACTTATGGGTATGACAGAGCAGGCAGGTTGCACGAAATCCGTTACGGAGACGGATCTTCTCTTGCTTATTCGTTTAGAGATATGTTTACAAGCTTACCTTTAAAAGTAACAACGCCTAGAGGTAGCGATTATCTCTTAGATTATGATGATTCTGGCGCCTTACAAAATCTTACCACCCCTAGAGGTCATATCCATACTTTTGCATTGATGACTTCTTTAGGTTACTTTAAATATCAATATTTCTCACCAATGAACAGGCATCCGTATGAAATATTTTACAACGACGACGGTCATATTCTAGCGAAAATATATCCCCATCAATCAGGCAAGATACTTTACGTGTATGACAGCACTGGAAAATTAGAAACAATACTCGCTGGAGCATCGGCTATCCGTTATGTCTATCACGAAAATACACATCTAGTGAAAAACGTAGAAATCACAGATCCAGATTACGAATTAAGGCAGGATTATAAATATCACGCCGGTATCTTAAAAGACGAAAAGATGAAATTCAATTCTAAGAGTGGATTGAACAATGCCCACTTCAAATATCAATATGATGGTAATGCGAGGCTTTCCACAATAGACATGAATATTAATAGCAAGGAAATGCCACAATTGCGCTTAAAATATAACCAAAACTTGGGAATTCTTGAAGGCGTTAGCGACTTGCGAATATATAGAAATACGTTTAACCGCTCGGTTATGCAAGATACAAGCAAGCAATACTTTACGATTACTGATTACGACGATCATGGGAGAATTAAGACCGTCCTCATGAACATAAAGTCCTTTGACGTATTCCGTCTCGAACTGGAATATGACGTAAGGAATAGAATCAAGTCTAAAAAAATGATGATCGGTGATACATCATCAAACGAACGGGTGAGTTACAATTACGATGGTCACCTAATGGAAGTTGTGGGATCCGAAGACGATTGGAAATATGTTTACGATGAAAATGGTAACATTATCGGTATTATCGAACGTGGAGACAAACGTTATCTTGGTTATGACATCGGAGATAGGGTGGTACAATATGGTGACATTGAATTCAGTAGCTACGATGGCCGTGGTTTCGTTATTCGAAGGGGAGAGCAAAAATACCGATATAACTCTAGAGGCCAATTTATGCATGCATTCGAAAGAGATAAGTTCCAAATGTGGTACTACTATGACGATAGAAACAGATTGGTTGCTTGGAAAGATGATAAAGATAACATTACACAATTCTTCTATACGAATCCGCAATCTCCCAATCTAATTACACACATGCATTATCCAAAAGCAGAAAAAACTATCCGATTTTTGTATGATCAACGCGATTTCCTTACCTGCATAGAAACAGAAGACCAACGTTTCTATGTGGCCACCGACCATAATGGCTCCCCACTTGTGGTATTCGATGTGAATGGTGAAATTATTAAGGAAATAAAACGCAGTCCATTTGGTAAAATTGTAAAAGACACAAATCCAGGATTCTATGTACCCGTAGACTTCCAAGGAGGAATACTCGATTATAATACCAACTTACTTTATTTGGAAAATCATCTATACGATCCTGTCGTTGGACAATGGATGACACCTAGCTGGGAACATCTTGCGACGAAGCTAAGTCTTCCTACAGACATATTTATATACAGATTTAGAAATAACGATCCAATAAATCGTGACCAGAACGTTCCATACATGACCAACTTGGCAAGTTGGCTCCAGCTGTATGGCTACGATCTGACCAAGATGATGGGAGCTAAATATATAACAGACATGATATTCCAACCTAAAACAGCGGTGACTGCTCCTCAATTGGCGCCAGATTTTGGTGTCATGTCTGGATTACAATGTATAATAGAAAAGGTGTGTTTGATTACATTACTCTTAATTACTTAATATTTTCAAATTAATAACCTACCTTTCATTGTTGTTATAAATATTATGTACTTTTCTCAAAGTTTGTACAAATTCTATCCTATTTACATATCAACTAAGTAATTACAATTACGTAGTTTATTTTTACGTCCATTTAACTTATCTATTACACCATTTCAGGTAAATGACAAGTTATCAGACATAGAATTTGTTCCCACTCCATTATTGAAAATGGAACCGATTACAAGAAACCTACTTCCACGTGTTTCATACAAACGTGGAGTATTCGGCGAAGGTGTTTTAATATCCAGAGTCGACGGAAAAGCCTACATAAGCGTAGCTGATGGAGCCAACAGCGTTGTAGAGGACGTTATAACTACAGTGTTTAACAACTCTTACTTCTTGGACGTGCATTTTAGTATTCACGATCAAGATGTCTTCTATTTCGTTAAAGATAACGAACTTAAATTAAAAGATGATATGGAAGAGTTGCGGCGGATGTCCGGAAAGTTTAATGTATCGCAGGATGAGACTAACGAGCAAGGACAAGAGGTTAGTATAATCATCGATTAAAATGTCGTAACTTTTTTTAAAACTGATACTCTGCATACATACGGACGGCACACTTATTTTCATGAGATTATAAAATTCTAAGTATTGGCTCTAAAATTAAACCGAAATTATGCCAATTCGTGTTTTTTCATTAGCTTCAAATCCTTGAGAGGCGAGTCGTGGCTTAACAGACAGGTTGTGTTTGGTTCCCTCTTAAGGAAATGAAATATATAATACTTTCATATTGTCACTCTGTTAAAACTTTAAAGCGCAGAGTTGAGTTCCGCCACTCCACACACAATGCTTCGATAATTAAGCGGAAAGTAGTAAAGTTTCTCAATGAGAACGGAGTGTCTTAACACTAGGTTCCCAGGTTTCCTCTGCCTACTCTGCTACGTGCGGGATATATCGTGAAGCTAAAAAATACTAAATTATATCTATATACAAAATATTTTTGTTTATCATACATAACTAATACAATGTTACATATAAATAGATAGAAATTTTAAACCATCTACATTTATTTTCTAGGTTCGAGTACACGCAGTAGGCAAAGGATCAGCCCAAGCGGTGATAGTCTTGCGATACGGGGTCGATCCTGCGCAAGAACGAATAAAACTATTGAAACACGCGCACAAACGTGCTGCAGCAAGAGCGTGGGAGAGAGAGAAGGCTGTAGTCGCTGCGGGATGGGAGGGAAGAGGATCGTGGACTGAGGAAGAGAAGGAAGAATTAATATCCCATGGTACTGTCGACGGGTGGGGGGCCAAAGATGTCCATTCAGTGTCGAAATATCCGCAACTAGCAGATGACCCTGCCAATATTGTATTTGTGAGGGATGGACGGAGAAAACGAAGAAAGAGTGGACGGGCACGACACCGTTCGTGATTTCACTAATTATGCCATCTGACATTGACATTAACAAATTTTATAAACCCAAAAGATCCAAAATTACATTTCTTAAATAGCTCTTCTATCTATTTCTTGTTAAATAAATAAAAATAGAAACGGTCTATCTTTACGATTTTCAATTATCTTAAATCAATAACGGTAATTTGTAAATGTCAAAGTCTATTCGTTTTCCGCCATTTCGTATTAACATTCGGATACTCTGTACGTATTATTTTTGTAATGGCCTGTTTGAGTGAGGTGTCTATGGACTGACAGTGTTTTATCATATATTAGAGTCGATCCTTTATATGGTAGTATTTGCTTTGCGTTTAGGAGTTATATATTTTTTTAAATCACCCTATTCATCGGTCTAAAATGAATCTCTTGAAATAACTTACGACAGGGTAACGAATCATTAATTAACGCTTATATATGAACTGAGCATAATATTTTAAACAATAATACTCAATTGCCATCACATTTTAATCAATTTTAATATTATTTTTATTTATTTTTTTTATTTAATCCTATATACATACGTACGTCGCTTAGAATAATGTAATTTTTTCACAAATCATGTATTCCTAACGTATTTTAGCCAAATATTTCTTTAAATCCCTACATTTAGATATTTGTAAATAATATTTTATTCTTGTAGTCGTTCCTTTTATATTGTTAGACCTAAGGTCCTTATTACTTCGCAATACTGTACTATTAAGCAATAATTTTATATTTTATCTAAGCGTTTTAAATGTATTGACCCAAAGTTTTCATTTAATAGCAACACTACGGATTTCCAATACTCTCAACGTAGCTGTAGTCTGTACTTTCACTATTCATCTTTCCTAATAATCTACAATATAATTAAAAAGAAAACTTATATACTGGAGAGTTTCGCACTACACTTATTCACTTATCATGTTTATTTTAGACACTAGTCGGTTTAAGAATCCGTCACAGTTTATGGCTCAATTTCATTTAAATAGTGATATTAAACGGCGTTATTAAACTAATAATAAAACAAATAAAAAATAGTGCGTACAATCCCTTTTTTTGTAATTGTAGTTTTCAAAATAGTTTAAAAGTGACAGTTCCGTATATTCCTTAACAATAAGTCCTTAATAAAATAAATAGATGAAAATTTAAACGTGGATACGTGACACTGCGTGTGTTGTGCAATAATCAGTAGTTCTCATAACCGTCTAGGGTCATACCTTCTTGCTGACTTATCTTAGACTGACTTCTCTTATCCCTTTGCCTGTTTTATATATAGTCTGTGGTATCTTACAGCCACTGAATATTGCAGATTCAACGGATTTCGATTTTAATTGGTGTATCCCTACAGTAATTGGCGATTAAACAATCGAAATAACATGAACTCTGCAATCTACAGAAGCTTTTGTTGTGCGCTCTGAATACCTGAATTATAGTATATGAGAGAAATTTATATATTATAAAAATAAAAAAAAGAATAAAATAAACTCGATGTAAAGTAGAAATCTCCTGTGTATTTAATAAATAAAAGAATGACCCCCATTTAATATTTCGTCGCGTTCGAGCTCAGCCGACAGTATACAAGTAAAGTAGTCGTAACTCGTAAGTCAGTAAGAAGAGTGTAATATAATTATCGTAGTTTAGGTGTATTGTATGTCCATAAATGTGTCTCATTTAAATTGTGGTGTCTATTCCGTGTTAGAACGTTAATTTAAACGCTAGGGACTGAGCGATGGGTGATAGGGCGTCGAAGAATATTTTTTACGAAATGTTTATAAAATATAAATATTGGTATGCGAAGGAGTCTCCTCAGCTGCGCCTGCGCCGCCATGGCCGACGCATCGTGATATTTTTGCAAAATGTGACTAAACGAAGCAATACACTGTAATTTAATACGTCTTACATTTTATTTAGTTTAAGGTATTTTTAATTTATAATTAAAATATTAATAATACAATTTATATTATATGTATGTGAATGTAGGTATTCGTTTCGCGGTGATATATAGAGCGGTATAGTTATCTTTTTTAATGATGTATAAAGAATTCTAATTTGTAAATAGGTACTTAAATGATGTAACGTGTAAAAATATTGTACATATCTTTGCGCTTGAATTATTTATAGATATTTAAGGTTCTAGGATACGTTATGTAAACTAACTGTCAGTAGTCGACGAGAGCCGGTCAGAGGCTGTAGGATGCATCAGTAAGATCTACTAAATCTTTATCTAAACGGCTTATTTATTATGTATTCCAAAAAAAAACAATCAACTTTTAATACCTTCTTTATGGTAATTCTGATATTTTTTTATACTTGTTAAAATAAATATTTGATGTTTTCATTTGAAATTTTACGAATTTTTTATATTAATATATGTACCTAGGTATTTCTAAATTATTTTCTAATTCCAATATGTAACCTAGTATGCTAACAACAGACATACCATAGACTAAGCTTCTAGACATATTAGAGAGCTTCACAAATGCGATCAAACGAGCATTTACGTAGACCTCCGCTGCATTTAATTTTTACAAGTTACTAGACGTTGCAAATGACACAACCAAAATGGTTTTATTTTAAAAA
Organism: Heliconius aoede; assembly: GCA_037355905.1. NCBI lineage: Eukaryota > Metazoa > Arthropoda > Insecta > Lepidoptera > Nymphalidae > Heliconius > Heliconius aoede. Next base: position 211,805 of record JBAIZZ010000284.1, read on the forward strand.
TATTATTATTTTGCAAAGTAATTTTAAAGAAATATAGTTAATGATTTTTAAAATTTCCATACATAATGGCACTAAAAAGTTGAGCATTTGCAATGTTCGTAATAATGTAGATACGGTGCGTAGACAAACTGTATAGTTAGGACATTATGGACCATAAGGATTTCTGCAATAGATTCGAGATACATACTAATATTATAGCTAATTCCTTCTCCTCTTCGTTCTAATTCTCCGCATATGGTCTGTAATGTCTGACAGTGTACGTGCTGGAGCCGATGTAAGCATGTACAATAATAAATATAGAAAGTATTCTAATGGAATATGTAATAAAAAATAATAAAACATATCTGTTTTAATTGGTTCACCCTTATTCGAACTATCTATTCTCTATTACCTAGCTTATCTATTGAAATATTTGTTAAATAAAAATAATATAATTAAAATTAATTTATTAAAACCCGTTTACATATATTCATTAATTAACAGTTATGCCAATTATTAAATTTATTAGAAATAGAGACCCACAAACTTAAGTTTGCTAACTTTTAAGGTTTGTATTTACCATTTTCCTAAAATCATGAAATTTTAGTAAAGAACCCTCGGTGCACAAGTCCGACTAGCACATCACTAGTATTTTTCAGTAATTTTAAAATGAATTGCCCAAAGAAAAAATTAATTTAATATATTATAATTCAGCAGCAACATAAGAAATATATAAAGAAATAAATTATTTTATGGAAGTCGATTAAAATTATTATTTAAGTAACAAGATATCAATTCTTTACTAGAAAATCTTCAGAAAATTGATTAAAAAAATCAGTAATTTGCCTTTAAAAGCTCTCCATCTGTTTAGGAAACTTTTTTATATAATTGTAATTTAGAGATCAATCTCGTTTTTAAAAAGGGCATAACATAGAATAATAAAAAGACCTTATAAATAAAATAAATCATTTTATTTTATTTAATGCATAAAACTAGTGATATGTTTAAATTTAGGAAAAAATACATTTACTTACATACCTACTTAAAAAGTCTTATAAAAATAAATTCTACATGGGTAGTATCTTCTAAAGTTTAAAATTAAAAAATATCTAATAGCATTTTCTATATTAGATTATGACAAACATATATATAAATTATAATAAATATATAAATTAATCTTAGCCCGTGATTTTTTATGATAAAAATATAAAGTAGAATATAAGAATATCTTAGTTTTGAATAGATAACAATATTATTTCCCTAATCCGCCAAATTAATTATAAATTATGTAAATTATTCTTGTGTGATAAAATAAAACGTTAAGAAACATTCAAATTCATTGTAAATAGTCATGCCACATGATACATTGAAATTTTTAACTAGTCTTCATTTTTAATGAAATTGCGTCCAAACTTATGAAGTGGCATGTGAGATGAGTCTGTCAAAGACAAGTGCATTTCACTCTTTCACTCAAGCAGCAATAACAAGCATTACATCTAAATTGGGCGGAATGTGAAGAACGATCAATCTTGACTTGGTTAAAAATATTTAATCTGTACAGCATAACCAAAATGTATCAAAGGTTAAATATATAATCGACAGTACCGGCCCTCAGCTCGAAAATTCAGCAGAATATGGGGAAATATTTTATTTCCTTGAAAGGCAATCGAACCCACAACTTGTCGCGTCTTCACGAGAACATGTGTGCACTTTCGCCACGGCTCAAAATCTACCTCAATGAGTAATGAGGTTTCGAACTATCATGATTACATTGATACAAATTATAAAAAATATAAACGGACGATAGAATGTATATTAAAATTTACTATAAATATCAAACTACAGATTAACCTATTTCACAGAATAACACCAACGTACATGTAACATTTATAAATTAAAACTCTTTAAAATTTACTCAAAAATATTTTTATAATCTGTGATGTTAAACTCTCAATTATTATTACTTGAGCCATAAAGATAATGGTTCATTTATAAGACAAGAAAATATACCGCTTAGCATAAAATTTGTTGTTTTAAGTAACATTTGCATTTAAAAAACTACTTTACGTATTGTGCCTCATGAAAACATGTGGTTTTCTTTTATTTATGCATGGTAAGAAAATGTAGGCAAATAAAAAAGACATCTTTATAATTAAAAATAAACGGATCGATTTGATTATGATAATAATTCAATTGTTTAGAGACATATACATATATAAATTTGCACTTTTTATTGCTATATCAATATATTATAATAAGTATGTCATTCATTTGATTTATTATAGCCTCTTTTAAATTTTTAAATATTAAAAAATATATATGAATAAATCCATATAAAAACATACAAATAAAAGTATATTGAAATAATTGAGCAATTAAGAAAATGAAATAATATCACATAACGACAAGCAGCCTCAAAAAATAATAAAATAGAGTTCAATTTATAACCATAGAAGTGACTATTTTTTTATACAAAATACACTGTTAAGAAAATATAATATAAATATCATGTCCTATTGTAACATAAATCGTTTATTCTTTAATTAAACTTCACTCCTCTGGTCCACCGCAACTTGGGCCCACCAGCCCAACATGTTCATGATTTCGTGTTTTCAAAACAAACGTTTGAACAAGCTCATTAATTAATAAAAATAATTTATCTGAAAATTTATTTCTAATTAGGTTAATAATAAAATAAGAAAAATAAAGTTAAAATTTGTCCTGTAACAATGTAAGGTATTTCTACTGGTCGTGCTCCAATTCAAGTTCAAATCCAATTCAATTAAATAATAGTAATTACTAAGGGTGAAATTGAATACCTTGAATTCTTTTATTAAAAAAAAATGAATGGATTTTTACATTCATGAATTTTAGTCAAAGAAAATGCTTATATACATATAATGTGAAAAAGACCTTTTAAATGCTAAGTAAATACTAAAAAAATAAGAAATGGACAATATAGTGACATATTGATAATATTTTATTCCTTCCATCTTCCAACGGAATAGAAATTATACAAATTAAAAAGATTTTTTGTATAAGAATGACTCTCCACCATTTTCGCGAATAGAATTCGCAATTTCTATTCTCAGCTGGAACTCACTACAACTTGCATAATAGTTTAATCCTTATACTCCTCCACCGGCCCAGTGACTCTCCTAGCGACCTGTTCCCACTTGCCCAACATGTCCACGTCCACGTTCTCCACCGTCCACTGTTGGGACTGGGAGTTTGAGGAACATGGATTTATGAATATTTTTCTATTAGACGGATCCCAGTCCAGGCAATTATCATTTGTGCCGTGTTTTAATTGTTTTGTGTCCTGAAAAAACAAATACTTTAATTACAGAGTGACTTATTTGTTGCAGCGTGTGACTGTAAACGGCAACAAGTCATAACGCTGTGTTGAGTTACGCCAGTCAATATGCAATGTCTCGAACATTCGGCGTTGTGTGGAAACGAAGTGTCTTAACACTTATCAATAACACTTAGACACATTGATATTAATATAGTTTTTTTGAGGTATATAGGGAAATACTATATGTATGTGTATATGCAGAATTCACAAAATATTTATTTATATTTATTTAGACATCATTGTGACAAGGTTAGATTCGAATAGTGTGGAACATATATATTTTTTAATTGTTGATTATAATTAGGAAAAGGGTACCGTACTATTATCTCTGTATACTCACAGTTCGACTAATCAAGATATCATGTTGACATAACTAGGGCACGCAAGCGGGGTTAGCCTCGCGACGCAGTCGAGCGCATTAAAGTTTAGAGTGAAAAAGCGATTACTTATGCAATTTATTTTATTTGTATAAAAGTGCATTCTGTTTGTTTGTGCAAATTTTCAAAGATGCAGCTCGCAAATTGAAGGAGGAGTAGAGTAACAAAGATTTTCGACAAGTTTAGTAAAGTAGCATAAGTCAGCGCGCGCGAGAAAAAAACGTTCTATATGTTAAGTCTATGGGACACTTTTTATCAATTATCTCAAAAACTACAATCACAATTTGGCTGATTTTCAGTCCAAGATAAATTTACGTCCACTTGTTGATGTGTGCGAAATTTCATAGATGTAGCTCGAAAATATATGGGGAAGTGATTAACAAAGTTTAAAATTTGAGTAGTAAAGAAGATAAAAATATTAAAAATTCAGATAACTTATCAATAGATCACATTTTGTGTCATTTAAAATGTTATTTGTATACTAAAAGATGGAAAATTTATTACATTATAGTTTGAACGAAACAAACATTTTTTTTACCTGAAAGACCGGTCAAGCGCGAGTTGGACTCGCCAATGGTTCTGATCCCATTTCAGGACTGTAGATCAACGGTAGGTAAGCATATGGACTCGTTTTATGTGAAATGACATATAAGTTTGTAATGAGTTTTTTTTAAGAAATACTTATGAAATTTCACTATTCGTATTTTTTACTTCATTTGTATTGTAAATTCTAACTTTGGACGAAATGTCATTAATGTACGTCCACGGTAAGTACATTGATTACACTACATCTAGATTTTTAAATTCTAACTAAAGGCATTAAAAGCGATACATAAATGTTCCTATCTATTGGTAGTTGACTGTCTTGAGATATACGATCTTACGACAATAAAGTGATTCTGGGAGGAATTCATTTTGCCTTACGGAAATGTAAGAAACATATATTATGTTACATATATTTGACACTAACCGGATAATACCGCCACAGCTGATTGCCGCCGCCGAGGTGGCAGCTGTAGAGGAGGACGGGGCTCGCGGGGGCGGCGTCGGGCACGTCCCAACACATGTTGCGGTTCTTAGACCTGTACAAAATGTATTATTCAATTAAGTTTGTTCTTATTGGTAGTTATTTTTTTAGATTACTAAGCGAAGAGAACTTAGTAGTCACTTACTCGAAAACAACATTCGCAATAAACAACATAAGCGATCTTTCGGTTAATCGAAATATTATTTCATTTATAGTTTATTTTATTAAATAAATAAATAAAATATATGACCCAATTTTTAAATTATGAATTGAGGCCGTGTGACGCTACGCCATAACATCCGATAGCAACCGCGCCGTTATTGCATTCGATTTCCAATCAGTAGAACGAATTATTTACATCACCTCACTCTAATAACAAGACAAAGCGCGACATCTAGTTCCGCTAATTTTACGAGATATCGAGTGTTTAACTCGATATCTCGTATAATTGAGAATTGCTTCTTTCTAAAACGGGTATTGGGCTTAGTGTACTAACACTAGTTTACTGTCTATCCCGCTATATGCGAAATACAGCGTAAAGCGGAAAAAGAAAAACTTACTTTATATCTCTATGCCAAGACAGGATAAAGTCCTGTTCTCCGACGGACGCACTGGTACACGTTTTTATTTGTAAATGCGCCATTTGTGTGCCGTGATGGGCGTCGACACAGAAATGGGGATGGGACACTGGTTTAATCTGAAAAATATAATATATATTACTTTTTTATATAAAATAAAAATAATAATAGGGCATTTTATAACCTGAATTAAAGTTTATAGTTTTAGTACTTTTTTTTAAGTAACAATTTATTATTGCTATTTTAACATTAATTTCTTTCTACTTGGATCATTGCATAGGGGCATCGCATAGGGGGCGCAGGGGCAAAAGATTGACTCTAACGCGATTCCCATTCGAGGGAAGGAAATATTTATTTGATCGATTCCAAACAATGGTAATTCATAAGTTCTAAATCACATGATGAAAATAAATTATAAAAGAAAAAAACGATACAAAAGATATATACATAAAATTTGAAATAAAACAAGAATTCAAATAAAAATATTAAATTATATTAGACATAATTTAAAAAAATAATATAACACGTACCGTTCCTTCGCCAAACGGGTTGGGCTCTATGGGCGGATATTTTGCGGTTAGGTCGAACGCTATCTGTCATTAAAAACAAAAGAATTACAGATATTATTATTCATATTCATAAAATCCCCATTAGAAGCCACACATGACGGATGCGAGTTCCATTCCCACTCGAGGGTATTAATATTTTTATATAATGGGTTGGGAATCTGTCCCCAACTCATAGCTCAATTTGCGGGTTGATTAGTGGAACGCTGGCGGACCGTAGACTTAAAACACTCTGGTGTTTTAACACTAAACAGAGGGCCTCTTGAACAGATGCGTCTTGAAAACTGTCCAAACGCTCTGACTTACTATCCTAACTTATTTACGTTGCTAGTGTAAATACTTATTAGAAAACATATAAAAATCTTTAAAGCTCTTGGAAAATCTCCCTACAGAGACGCTAGCAACAAAAATCAACAACAAAACAAATGGTCACTGTGTTTATTTTTTACGTTATGTTTTCTAAAAAGAATAACACTTAAATATGTAAAATAAATACTAATACTAGTTGAAAAAATAAAAATTTATAAACTGACTTGCGTAATGAACCATCTAAACGGTTTACATTTCAATAGTTTCCGGAGTGCCTTCTGCGGAGTGACGTCACCTGCGTCGACGCGCAGATAGTGGGGCCGACGCCGGTACAGAAACTGCGCGTATTCGTCCATCCACACTTCTGCTACACGACGGTAGTTCTGCAAATAACCGTTCCTTTTATTATTATAAGCTTGGGAAATATTTAAATTCCATGATATTTGTTAAGCAAACCTCTAAAATAGAACAAAGCGGTTCTGCATTGTTTATACATTAATTATATAATTATCAGAACCAATAACGAGAAATCTTACTCTGGCAATGAAATATTAAATATTTTCATTTCCTGGCTCTGTTAAGGGCTTAAGAAGACAAAACGCGGCGTTCTTCTACTTGATACGCAATGCCTCCAGAACTCGCCGCAAAGTTATCGATGGTAGTGTCTTAATGGAACGGAATGTCTTAATACAAGTGTTCCCAAGTTACCTCTCCCTATCCTGATGTGTAGGGACACAATATAAAGCTTTTTTAAAATAATTTTGAGTAAAATTGCTAATTTAATTATTTCTATTACAATTGATCAACATGTGTAAATAATGTGGAAGTAGGCAGCTCATTGATTCAATAATAGTTTTCATACAAAGTAAATAGTAAGTTATTCTAGTTATTTTACACAATAATGGCTACACTAAAACAAGTAATATATACATACTCGTCCAACAAAGTCCCCATGTCCCGGGTTTGGGAAAGGCGCAAATTTTCTATAAATATGTCCCACACGGGAACACGGCGCGTCCACCATGCGACCCCCACATTGCCAAATCTGAAAAATTATAATAAAATAAAAATGTGTAAAAATTAAATTTAAATGTGTAAAAACAAATTAAAAATAACTGTGTAAAAACTAAAATTTAATATGTATAACATTAAATATCATTTATGTATATTATAACATACTATTTGTTAACTTACTCTTCTTATTTATATTTTTTTAACCTCACGCTGTATCTTGCACATAGCATAGTGTACAGAGCGAACCTGGGACCCTAGTAAACTCGACACTAAATGTCTCGAAAAAAAGACGATCTGTGATCGTCTATTGTCATTTCAATGGTATGACATTTCTATCGTCTATGATCGTTTATTTTTCGACAGTACCGAAATATCTTAACACTAGGTGTAAACACTATTTGTGTACTAAATTAATAAAAAGTATATTTAAATTTTAATCTCATTTTATTTCAAATATAAAAACAATAAGCTAAGAAAATTGCATATTCACCTTAAAACTCAATTCATACTGTTCGCCACCCCAAATATCCAAGCCTGGATCGTAGCCTCCTAGCTCCCAGAAATAGACACGAGATATTGCAAAGAGACCGCCGGCCATTATCGGACTCCTGAATAATTATAAATTACATATTTAAAAAAAAGAACAGAAGCTTCCTAACCTTTACTTGTCCATTCGGAAAGAAAATAATCGATAGTAAGCAAAATCCTCAAATCAAATGTGGGCTGCCCAGTTTCTTAGATCTACGGCTAACTTCAGGACGGCCGCGACTCGTTGACCGTACTTAATAAACTAGAACGCTTTATTGTAACCACGAAATAAAAAAACAAACTCACTCAAAAGGCTCTGGCATATTTTCCTCATCCTTAGGTAAAATAGGTAATCTTTTGTAGAAGAACTCCCAGTCAAAGGCACCTCTCGCCCCTTCATCTTGCGCTCTATACTCAAAAGTATCATATGCTATAACGTCTATGAACGGACAAACAACTGTCCTGTAGTTTAACGCTATGGGTTCTGAAATTAAAGTATTAGTGGTTATTTTAGTGACAAATATCTGTTTTTCTTTTTTCATCGTGCTGCAGGTCAGTCTTGGCGCAGGGGCACAAAGTGTTCTACAAAATGCACTGGTTGTAGGTTCGATCCCCGCTCGAGGAAAGGAAATATTTATTTCAATTTATATTTTCATTTCTTTCCATCTATATCGCGGCAAATCGTGGCGTGGCGTGGTATATAGCAAAAAAGCCTAGTTTTAAAATCCTTCATTAATATAAGAAACAGCGATTTTGTATTTTCATCCTCTATCTGTGAGATAGCACTAATTATTAGATTACTATAAGAAATTTTATTTGTAACCGGTGAAGCTGGACCTTAGTCCATACATATATACTTAGTCTGCCCTATACAAAATCTACACGAAACTTAGTTAGTAGTCTACATACTCACCAAGTAAAGGTGGTAACCAGTTCACAGTGGCTTCAGTGTGAGAATCTAAAAACACTAGTACATCTGCAGTTGCTAACTTAGCACCGGCCAGTCTAGCTGCTATTAGACCACTTCGAGTGTTTAAACGAATGACTTTGACTTTAGGCAGGAGTTTTGCAAGGTAATCATCTAATTTTTGCTTCAGGAAACCTGTAAAAAAATATTATCTATATAAATAATCTTTTATTGCTAACTTACACAGATAATGCTTGAAAGCTGATATTTGTCACATAGTTTCTTTGGGAAGCAGAAAATAAAATTAAATTAAAGAACTTAAAATTCTTATGGAAAAGGGGGAAAAGCAGAAGTTTTCATCATAATGTCTAAGTAAACAAAATTGTAAGAGACAATTAGTTTCATATATTATAACATAACTTAACAACTATATATAACAAGTGTAAATACTATTAATATAAAGTCAAATAATTATACTGTAAGATTACCATCACGTAATTAACCAAGCAATAGATAGTGCTTGACATTATAGAATTTAATATTAAACAAAATGACCTCATTTTAACAAAAAAATCAGGCTTTTAAACTTATCTTGTACCTCTACCTCCCCTGTGCTATATGTGAAATAAAGAAATCCAAAAAGTTAATAGACAAAAAATTATACTTACTTTTAGTACTCGCATCGTCAACCAAAAACACTTCTTTTATTAAAAATGTGGGTGATCTATTCAAAACACTGTATGCTGTTCGTAACAGAGTACTCCAATGTTCATTATGAAATGGCACAACCACACTGACAGTTGGTAACGACTCAATGTACAATCTCTTTTGACACTTAGCATGGCGGATGTCTGGAAGAGATCTGTTCAGAGGAATTAAATCACTTAGGGCCCCATTAAAACCATTTACAGAGTATAAATCTTTCTCCAATTGAGAATCTTTGTCTGGCAGGTGGGCAGGTTTGCCATGTTCACCTATACCTGAAAATTAATTTTGTTTAATTACATGAGATGTGAAATGTAATTTCAGATATATTTTAATACATAAATCACCAGTTAATTAAAAAAAAGATGTAACTTAAAACTCACAACTTGTTGTGAAATCAACACCTCCAAGCATAACAATATTGTGGAATCAATGGCACCACAACATTATCAATGGAAATATTGTTTAAAATGTAAATATTTTACACTTTTTTTAGCTTCATGCATGAGATCTCACACATAGCAGAGTAGGCAGAGTAAATACCTAACACTCACACACAGTGTAAGACCCCATTCTTCATTGGGATATTTCTGTTCCCCACTTTACCCTGATTATTTGAAGTATTTTGTTTAGAGCAGCAGAACTCAATGCCCTGCATTACCAGAGCAAGGAAACAAAAATAGATAAAATGGGAATCAAAGCTGCAATGCATGGTGCTATCTTGTGCCACTTCACTATGACTATTCCTGTGCAAGGCATATGGGAAAGGAAGAAAAAACCAGAAATAAAGAAACTCCATTCTCTGCTTTTTGCCTAAATTTGTTAATTTGCCGCAATACCCTTTTTACCTATAAAGTAGCAAATTTTCATAGTAAAAATAAAATAAACGATTTTATATATTTAATTGTAGACAAAAAAATATGAGAATGGAATTATGGTAATAATGACATATTATTATGAATTAAATCAATTCAGTGGAGTTTAAAAAAAACAAATCAATATTTTAAAATGTATAAAGAGAACAACTCACCTGTTCTCTGCTTTTCATATTCAATCTGTTGATAATTATGCCAATCTATTTTCTGTAAAATAAAATTATAGTCTTTATACAGCAAATCTAATTTGAATAAGGATAAGTTTTTTATTTAGATCTGCCACAGACACTAGTTTTTAAATTACATTATTAATGCATTAAGATTAAAATCATATGTAAGTAATGTTAATTCAAACTGATAGTGTGTATACTTGATAAATAAATTTGTTTCTACATTGAACATATAATCAGATAAGAAAAACCTTTATTGTGGCAAAGTAAATTTATGATTATGTAATTATTTTTAAAAAATTATAATGGCTTACCTTTATACTAGTAGGAACAAAATATTTTTTGTCATCAAATAAGATATTCTGTAATGATTCTCTGACAGGTTTAGCAACATCATCAAATGTCTTTATTTCTGATACACTCTTAACTAAATATATTAATATTATTAATATTGTTACAATTAAAAGATTTCGTAACCTTAGCAGCCTCAAAAAATTTCGCCTCATTTTGTTTTTATCTGAAATAATTTTAAGATAAATAATTGTACAATAACGTTATCATAAAACTACGCCTACGTCTACAGTGAGTTACCTAGTGTTATAACACATTCCGAAATAAAAATCTGAAATAGAATGTAAGCGAAAATAACTTTTAAGGTATTATATGTTAATAAATAGTAAAATCAATATCAATAGTAAACCTAAAACGATTTTTTGTCTACACAAATTAAAACAACTCATTAAATATTGTATTGTATAAGTAAATATCACTTTTGTTATTATAATAAAATAATATGATACTCTCTTTTAACTATAACACTTATTTACAAAGATATGAGCAACTTACTTTGGAGGATAAAAATATATCTTAACAGGCGGAAAAGGTAAAACAAAAGAAAAACCGGTACATTGTGAACATTCAAGAAACAATAACTTGTTTTAATAAATATTATTCGTAAACACCGCTGGCATAAACGAACTGCCTTCACCGCTACGAATGAACTCTATATTGTCATTTGTCAATTTATCAAGGCAATCAACGTCAGTTATAGGCTACAGCTTATAAATATATTGCTTTTCTCGAAGGAATTTAATTCCCTTTAAAAAGTTTTATCAATAGAGTTGTAACTACTGACGTCTGGAGGAAAATTTAAAATCTTCAATATTATGATCATCTTCACGTATAGACGATAGCATAATAATATTGTACCATCGAGGTGGTGGAACGATGAAACCCTATAAACTTTCTTAGACTGATTAGATTTGTCATTAATTTCTCATCGTTTCATAAGTGAAGTAAAAGGACATTTGATATAATACATACATTGATGCTGTAGAATACCATATTAATCTTTAAAACGAAGCTTTCGTTACTAAAAAAATAATGAGACATGAGAAATATATAAATTAATTGGTTTTCCATTCCAATGAGAGTATGTTACACCAAATTCTCAAGGTTTCAACTACGATTCAAAATTTTTATCTACAAAATTAACTTAGTAAATAATTTAGTCTAAATTAATGTGTATACTTCATGAAATGTCATTCGCCATCCTGACAACCGCTGACAACTGTTTGGTTGCTATTGGTCACTTTATACAGAAGCACCAATCATTATAAACCACAGATACGAAATAAGAGAAGCCGTCAAATCAACTTAATTCGGCAATTCAATGATCGAAGAATATTGAAATTGAAAATCACGATAGATTTGTTGCGGCTTGCCACTTTGAGTTTCCTAGATTTCCTTTCATTGTAAACTTAAAATTTGTTGAATACATGTATTTTAATGTATAAAAACTTATAATAGTCTTTCAAATAAGAAGGTACGTTGTTATGAATATTGTAATAGGATTAATTAAATTTAGTTTTCAAAAAGCTTTCGTGCATCACATTGGCTTCAGTTTTATTTATTTTTATTGAGGATATCCGCTATCCGGTGTCCCTAGCTCGTATTTTGTTTTCTCCACGGTCTATGATAGGATACTTCATAATTTAATTAATGACTACCGTGGCAACAGTAGTTTTTGTGGGTGTTCGCGGTGGACTCTATGTATAATATTCAGTAATTTAAAATTCGTTTCAGATGGCTATTTATTTTCGGCAATTGTTTACCTTACTGGTACTTTTAATTGTATCCGTGGTAGCTGATAATGACGAATCTGATGATGGAGTTACCGTTGAGGTTAGTTAACAATGCTTGACCTATATTCTCATTAAGCCACTTTTACGACCTAGTCACAAGTTTACTTATCATATTTTAACAATTATCGTGTCTTTAGATTCTGCTATTGTTTATTTATCACTCCTTAATCACCTTAATTAAACTTCATTACACTTTTTTGTTATAAATATATAAAATAAATTAAAATTCTCCAAATCTTGTTTTTAGTATTTTTCTATATAACATTATAGATCATTTACATTATATTCTTGTATGTCTCGCATAGATAGTAATGTGTTCCAATTTAACTATCTAATTCAAAGTTTACAATCTGATAAGAATCTGATATTTTTAAATTTTTACTAGTATTATGTACCATTCATAAAAGTGAAGTTAACGTTTTAATTTAATTATTCAACATTATAATTTTACTTTTCCTCTTTTTTATGTATATTTAAATGACTTTAAAGATATAATTGATTTTTTCACTTATTCTAAAGATAACAGAAAGGAAAAATGCTTAAGTATATAGCAATTTTGATAACAAAGTAATCATTCTATTAAATATGTTTATCTTGAGTTTAGGTTGTGTACACATAGAGAGCACTTACACAATTTGAGCATAGAAAAGTTAGTGTTATAAAACTTCTTTTTCTGCTATTGTCCTAAATTTAAGACATTTCATGTTGAATGTGCATTGTGTCTTACCAGGGCAGTGGAATGAAAATAATCATTGCTCCAAGTGAGATTGAAGCCCTACTGCCCCACAATGGGGTTTGCTATAAAAATAAATCTTCTGAGTCTTCGAGTCTTATCACATTAATAATCGATATTGAGGAATATTACTTTCTTTTCCACATATATTTTATGTACAGACAGTTATTACATTATGTAATTGCTATACAGACCCAAAACAATTATTTTAATTTTTTTTGTCTGTTTATGAGTTTGTGCAGACCTATCTCAGAAACAGCTTAATATATTTGAATGCAAGTTTCGCTATTGTATTTTAGTCAGTTAGCTGAGCATTTAGGTTTTTATTGACTAATAAATTTGGTCTAAAAATAAAGAGTTATATCAATATAAAATATTTTGTTCATATTGTTCTACGATTATTCTATGTGTATAATTGGTAAATAATTAAGTATTAATCAATTTAAGCATGATTTTTCAAATATTTGTTAATATTTTAGACAGTAGAAGAAGAACTATACCAAAGCCCCACAGTAGACCCAAAGAAAATATATTTTGCGGAACATTTTGATGATGAAGCTGCTTTTAAGAAGAAATGGATTAAATCTGAGGCCAAAAAACAAGGTGTTGATGAAAACATCGCAAAATATGATGGCAAATGGGAGGTGAGAGTTTTTTTTATTCTCACGCGTTATTCTGCACATGGCAGAATAAACAGAGTACACATGTTGAAATCTTCATACTCCAAATCCAAGTCATTGCATGTTAAGTAGTTATTTATATAATTTTTTTTCCTGCTCTGCTCTGATATGACAAATTATATATTACACTGTTATATAGATAAGACGCATGAATATCTACCTAAAGTAAAGAATAATTAATATTAAAAAATCACAAAATATTTTTTAGCATTTTAAAGTGTTAGGAAGCAGGTAATTTTTTTAGTGGGAAGTTACAGAACTTTGAAACTGCTTAAAATGTGTGTTCAAATTCTGCAGTACATTTTCATAAAAAAAGAACAAAATTGGTTTTTATTTCAGATCCAATCACCATCGAGGCGTATCTTGAAGAATGATTTAGGTTTAGTTTTAACGACTGAGGCTAAACACGCGGCCATATCAGCTTTGTTGGACCGCCCCTTCGAATTCAAAGAGAAGCCACTTATTGTGCAATATGAAGTTACTATGCAGGTTTGTTATTGTTTTTGTGTTTATTATTGCTTATTTATTTTTTATATTTTATTTTTATTCCTATCAATAGTCTCTATATCCATTATATTAAATTACTTGAAGTTAGGTCTGATTGTAAACGAGAGAGTTGTAGTCAGTGGGATAAATTATTTTGTGAAATGTGGCGTTGAGTTCTGTCATTTAACACGCAATATCTTACATACCGTGTTATACGCGGAATATATAGCTTCAAGCAAAACAAATACTTACCTGTCATGTATCTTTGTAAGCATCACATACAGAATATATGATTAGTTTAGATAAAAAAAAATAATTCATATTAACAATAACATTACATTTCAATGTAAGATTGGTTAAATTAATATATATTTTTTTATATAAAAATATTGAAAACCATATGTTTTAGTATAACTTTTTTTGAAATTTAAGTTTTCTTTAAGCTATGAAATATTCTGATGCAATATATAGCAAGTGGAAGTTTAAACATGTTAATTTTAACTTTACCGTCACCTGTAAAGCCGATAAGCCAATTAGCTATGTGCTACTTGTGTTGTACATGATGAAACTGTACATTCTTTATGTACTAGATCGTGACTAAGTTAGAACTTACATATATTTATATCTTAAATTCATATGAGGGTCGCAAGCTTAAGGGGGGGTTACTTTGAAACAATTGACATGTTGTAATAAAGCATTTAATGCATTATTAAACATAAAAATAAATACTATATTCGAATGCTTTCCTGATATTAGCTAAACTATGCAAACAACATTTATAATAATTAATATAGATTAATAGAAATTATTGTCATTTATTTGCTTTACGCTGTATCTTGTGTGGCTTATCTACACGCCGCGTTTCGTCTACCAGAACGAAAAACATAAAAATCAAATCATCCAATAGATAATTGAACCCGCAAACGTCGAATATAAAAATACTTAAAAGTATCATTAAGAAGCATCTAGAAATACTTTTAAAAGTTCAAGTGCGTACGTAAATGATAAACGTAGCGAAACTACATGACCAATAAAATGTATACTGACTAAACAAATGCTGGCGTTGCCCCAAAACGCGATTTAAACTATTTTAATGCGTTTCATTCTATTAATAATATTTAGTATATTATAAATATGCTATTCTATTAATAATATTTATTATATATAAATATTTTTTTATCGGCGTTAAGCTCCGCAACTCAACAGGAAATGCTTCAATAATTTGGCGAAAATAGGGAACGGACACTCCGTTCCCTATTTCCGTCCACACGGACGTCCTTAACACTAGTCCATCTGCCCTGCTATGTGCTGCCCCTGCTGCTATTTCAAAAACCATTAATACTTGTTTTTTTTTAATATTTATTTCGCTTTTGGATTTAAACTAAAATTGGAAATGAAAAGTACACAATTGATTTTAATTCTGTTTAGCCGAATATTCAGTATAGAAATCTATGTTAAGACACATCGCCGTGTGGTCCCGGCTTAGAATAGGATCACCCTGGTACTGTCGGTGTCGTAAGAGGCGACTAAAGTACGTGTGGTAGAGTCACGTCGCCAGTAATGGCAACACGCATGGGCAGACTCGACCGGATTTAATACCACCCCCGGCATTTTAAACCGGCGTGAAGTAGTGGCCCTTGCCACTGCGTTTCGCATTAGGTAATGCCTTCATCTCCACCTTAAAGGCTGGCAACGCACCTGTGGCTCCTCTGGTGTTGCATGGGGTCGTAGGCGGCGGTGATCACTTACCACCAGGTGACCCGAACGCTCGTTTGCCTTGTCCTCTCCCATTAAAAAAAAAATAAAAAATAAAAAATCGTCCACCGCTATAGAATTCTCGAATTATTTTTCCATACAGGAGGGCCAAAACTGCGGCGGAGCTTACCTCAAACTCCTATCCCGCGGGATGAACACTAAAGCCGATCTCCGCCAGTTCCACGACCAGACGCCCTACACTATAATGTTTGGTCCGGACAAGTGCGGGAACGATAACAAGTTGCATTTCATATTTAGACACAAGAATCCCAAGAATGGCACCATTGAAGAGAAACACAGTAAGAAGCCTACGTGAGTATTCTATGTTGTTTTTCATTGTAGATGTCATTGAAATAGTATTTTTTTATATATTAAGTTTTATTCTCCCTAGGGGCATATATATATTTTTTCTTTTAACATAGTTTTTATTAGCATGAAATATTACATTTTCTTACTAATAGCAGTGTAGTGCTTTAACCGATTGCCAATAAAATTTCTACGCCATTGTGATGTTCAATTTTAACCAAAAGGGTAAGGAGATTTTGAGTTCAAATGAAAAATTATTACACCAATATAAATGATAAATTTAGTCTTTAAATTTTAGTTTTAATGTCATTTTATACTTCACTTTTAATGTTTTTTTTAGTATTTTTAACATAATTATTTAATTTTTCTTGTTTTCCATTTTAGTCAGCGCCTCGACGACATATACAAAGATAAAGAACCTCATCTCTACACTTTAGTATTGCGTCCAGATAACACATTTTCAATACTAGTTGACAATAAGGAGGCTAATGCGGGATCTTTATTAGAGGATTTCACACCTTCAGTGAATCCGCCAGAGGAAATCGAGGATCCTAACGATAGAAAACCTGAGGATTGGGATGAGAGGGAGAAGGTACACCTGAAATTTTGCTTGAATCACTGAATGTGTTTCAATAGTTATTGTTTAACCACTTCCATTCATTATAGATATACATCATTTTGTATTATATATTTTGTATTATATACTTTTATTTGTTTTCAATTAATAAGTTTCAAATTTTAAAAGAAAACTATGGTAATACATTTATTTGACTTTCTTTATATATATACATAAGTAAAGAGAATATATACAAAATATTTCTTTCTTCATTTTTAACTCTAAAAAAACTTATGTTTTTAGTAAATAAAAAATATTTTATAAATATGCTAAATGAGATTCAACTTCTTATGCAGTAAGATAGCTGTGAAGTAACGACGACAGCTTATCTGAAATTAACAATATTTGATAATTTGGCTTAATTTTGTTTGTAATATTAAAATAAATAAAATTAATATTAAAAGTTTTCGAAAATAAAAAAAATATATTGATCTCAGATAGTAGACCCGACAGCATCTAAGCCAGAGGATTGGGATGAAACCGCTCCAGCTCAAATAGTGGACCCCAACGCTTTGAAACCTGATGGTTGGTTGGAAGACGAACCCGAGATGATACCTGGTAAGACATCATTTAAGTTATGTAGTAAGGTTGAGTTCCGCCGTTTATCGGGTAATGTCTAGAATACACTATTGTCATACAGTTATCACTAAAACACTTTCGATCCCCACTTTCCGTCCAATTGTGGAGGTATTGCGTGTTGAGTGGCGGAAGTCAACGCCGCGTTTTGTCTTGTTGCGAGCGTCGTGAGCGAGCGAGAATAAAATAAAAAGATAAAAAATGATAGTGAATTAACACTAGTCATTCAGAAAAGTGAATTAATTTTTTTTTTATTTTCTTGAGTGTGAGTCAAACATACGAATATCGGTCTTTTAAAATTTTTGTCTATTTGTCTGTGAGGTTTATACGCGCTGTTTTCACTATTGTACTTAGGCAAACATTTACTGTTCTTTTATATAAATTAAAAACGTATATTTATATAAAGTACATATTTTGTTTGAATAAATTATTATAGATCATAGCTTTTTTTTTGATTGGCTTAAGCCGTAGATATATTGATTTAGGCTTTCAAATTGTAATTTAAATGCGTGCGAGAATATCATTCTGATCAGTAAATAAATAATTGAATAGTTCAAGCGGGTGAAGCCGCAAGGGAGTCGTTATAGTATGTGGTCATAGACTATATTACAACAAAGACAAATAATTTTTATTTTATATACGTATAATAATGTCTAAATACTATTTTATGGTTTATTTCAGATCCCGAAGCCAAAAAGCCAGAGGACTGGGATGAAGATATGGATGGTGAGTGGGAAGCACCCCTTGTGGACAATCCAAAGTGTAGTTCAGCACCGGGCTGCGGTGTTTGGAAACCACCAACTATACCCAATCCTAATTATAAGGTTAGTTAATTATTGTTTGTTTTAATTTAAAACAATGTGATATGTCGCTAAATAAAAAACTGAGTTTCAATAACTTCACATATTATTGCATATATAACAATAACAATCAAACCCGCAAGTGCCACCATCAAGTGCTGTGCCACTGCTCCACGACAATTTTTTTATTTATTCAGAACATCACATACAATTACTTAGTTTCACATGTGCATTTATTATAGTTACTCTGTTACAAGAACATAATATTTATTATTATTTCATGTAATAAACATTCAAATTATGTTATAAAATATTTTTATCAAGTATATAGTGTTCTATTAACATAACAATGATAAAGGATTATAAAACTAGAAAATAATAAATATATGTCATAAAATATGATTACTGCTTCGAATTTAAAATGTCCCGTGGATTATACACGACGCTTAGTTTTTTCTATTTAAACAGCGGGCGTAACCGCGGATAAAAATGAATATTGAAAGTCAAAGTCAAACAACGTTCAAAATTTTTGTACATTTTTTTAAATAAATATTTTCCGTTTCTTTTCTTACATGACAATGTCAAAAATATTTAATATAACCTAATTGTTTTTAGGGTGTTTGGCGCGCTCCGCTAATACCCAATCCAAATTACAAAGGAAAGTGGAGTCCGAGACGCATTCCCAACCCGCACTATTTCAAAGACGACCACCCTTTCAAAATGACACCTATTGTAAGTATTTAAAATGTTAGAACAATATTATATTAATTGTTCTTTATTTACTTTATTGTATGAACAAACATGTATTTGGAATATTAAGGATATTTTCTGCTGTACTTTAGTATCTAATTATGGCCATGGAATGTTTTTGTTTTTGGCTTTTATAATGTTATTTTAATTTTGTTAGTAAGGTGATTTATACTCGGTTATAAAGTAAAATCCGTTTTAAGCAAGTAGTCAACACTTGTTTATAATATCCAGTATTTTAAGTGTTATTATGTATACCTACAATGAATTAATAAATATATATATATATATTTTTAGCACGCCATAGGTTTCGAGTTATGGTCGATGTCACCACAACTGTTGTTCGATAATGTATTAATAACAGACGACATTGAGGTCGCAGAGCAATACGCGAAACAAACCTATGCGAGAAAACGCGCCAAGCTTACTTCAGATTCTGTAAGTATATTACCATACATACAAACTCACTTGTTGTATCCTTTTACTTTTTTTTGTAATTTCCATATATTTGTATTGACTACTACATAAAAATCACCTGTAACTGTCCTCGGAGCAAACACCTCAACTTCTTAAGCCGCGAAGTTATTTAGACATGTAAACAAAACAAAAAAGTAGTTTTAATGACATTAAAAAGTATATATATATATATATGTATATAACTATCATTATGTTTACATGAGCCACCACTTTCTAACATTGTGTTTCAGTTTTCTTGGTCTGATAATAAGACAAAGCAAGACATTCTATCAATCAACGCACAATGTCTCGAAAATTAGAAAAGTGGACGAAAGAGTGTGTTAATACTAGGTTCCATCTTGATGAATGACTTTAGAGCGATATTGAATGTCCTGAGAAAAAAAATACTACTGACCGATTATGCAACTCAATTTCTTTATGTTCACTGTGAGAACGTCTTCAATATGTATCTTACGCCCTACGAAAAATATACTGCTGGATACACTTTGTATCGTAAACATGCAATCTGTTCCACATGGACGGTCTTTCTTTCCGAGTAATTGTGTGTACACGACAGTTTGACCACTGGGCCACTATGGCAAGTGCAATAAATTTAAAATTTTTAATTATGCCCTCTATATTATATTTCTATTTAAAGATGGTATGTTTAAAAGTAAGAGGAATCCGTGTTACTTTTTTTATTATTATTGTTTATTTTTTAATATTTTATTTATATGTAATTGTTTTAAAAATATCCAACTTGTATTTTTTTGTCTGTGGGTGCGCGTGCGTGTTGCGTGTGAGTACGTGTGTGCGTGCGTGCGTGAGAGTTTATGTGTATTTAAATAAAATAACAAAAAGACTACGTACACGCGCCAGCATACGTGGTGGGGACGCGCACTGCAGGCCACACGCTACCGCCCTGGCTGGTGGGCACTGTATGGGCTATATGGGGCCGTACCCATCAGTCTCTACCTCGGCTACCTGTGGCGCAGGGCCCGAGAGGTCTGTCACGACTCGTCCACTGCACTGTGAATTAATGTTTGCTAGGATGTACTCTTGTTTTTTATATTGCTACAAATTATGAGTGACTTTGATGTGCGAGTGTTTGTTGCTAAAGATAGAAAATATTTTTGCATTAGTTACTTAAAGGAAAGTCAGAGGTCCAATTATTATTGTGAAAATATTTGTTGGCCTTTTTTGCTAGTCTAATCTGAATGATTATAATATGTGTTAAGTCAAAATATTATATTTGTTATTTTTTTTGATCTGGAATGATAAGTGTTTTAATTTAATTAGAGATTGTCAGTCAGCTTGGAATTGTAGTTCAAGGTTGGGATTTGGTTTTAAATTGTAAATAAATATGTTTGTTATTGTACACATATTATAGATGCACATACATACACATATAAAAAAACTCCCAATAATCAATTCTTATACGCCGAATGCCGCCTACTCATATTGTTTTTATTCGACATTTCGTTTGAGTCTATAAGTAATCTTTCATTATATTATCAAGGACAGTGTTGTGACAATATAATTTTTTTTACTCTTTCATCTCATTCATTTTTTCCAATCGCTTGCAGTGCCAACTATCTTTCACTTTACAAAAACTGAACATTAAAAATAAAATATAAAGAATAAAAAAAACACTGCTCGGATCGTAGGTATGAGCTGCGTGTCAAAAAGCAGTACAAATCAGTTAATGAGGCCAAGCAAATAACGTTTTACCTACACTAGAATTTTTATATGGCAACAAACACTCAAAACGCAAAGCTCAGCTTAGACCTCGCGGACTGTACTTCTATTTGTTTTCTGATTCATCATAAGTAAAAGCTAGTCAAGTAGCGTAGTAAGCAGTAGGCTAATTTCCAGGAGTCAGCCGTTGATAGGCTGCTGAAGTATGCAGGCTCAAATCCGTGGGTGTACGCTGTGGTCATCGTCGTCTCGTTCATTGTAGTCGGTCTTATCGCCTATATGTGTTGTGGACCTAAGGCGGTAAGTATTTAAATGATAATAGGGTAAATAAAATAATAAAGTAATTCTATATTAAATAAGCTAAATTGGAAATATTGCACTTCTATATTAACTATTAAAATTCTAAAAGTTTTATGTATTTTATAATATTTAAAGTTTTATTATATTTATTATAATAACACGAATAAGATAATTTTTTTCGTCAGGGACAAGGGGAATAACTTATTTCAAATTATTAATATGAAATTCTCTAATATCGATTATTTCATTTTAAAATGAAAATATGTATATTTTATTTAAATATAACTTTTATTAAATAAATCATAATTAAAATCTGCCTATGTAGAAGCTCTATCACAACAACTTTTATTTAGGTGAAAAGCGACATGGAAATTAAAACTTTTACCCTGATAGCAGGAACCAGAAGTAGATCAAAAGAAGACAGACGCAGTTCTAGAAGATGATCCTCACCAGTCTGATGAAGAAGAAGAAGAGAAGGAGAAGGTGGAGAATAAGCCGAGTAAGGCTGATCTGGAGGGACCCGAGAAGGAGGTTGAGGTAACTTTTGATTAATTCTACTTCCTACTAATATTATACATGTGAAAGTTTGTATGGATGGATGGATGTTTGTTTCAATCAGTTTTTAGAATTCAGAAACGTCACAATTGGAATTGTGTGTGAACTCTTCTATTTCTCACCTAGCGCTACTAGGTTCCGAGGAAATGTAGTACAATTATTTCTTTTAATCGTGAATACAAATATATTTCCCTAACCAAATATATTTATTCCAGAAAGCTCCACAAGACACCGAAGGCGCCGGCGACGGTCAAAGGAAAAGAAAACCTCGTAAGGAGTAAGCGAGACGGCGACATACACCCAACATAGCGTTAGAGCGAGACGGCACGAGAGCATCTCACTTCCCTCTCACACACCCCCAAGTTAGTTGTCTAGTTGTCTCTTTCATACATACTGTGTACTGGAATCCCATTAATTGTGAAGATATCGATAATCCTATTTGATGGTACTTATACGTATTCGTTTATTGATTGATTTATGAAAACGATTGGGTAATCAATTTTGTTTGCTTGTAACACATTTCCATTCCACCAAAGAATCGACTCACTCTTTCGGAACAAAATCAATTTTGTTTTACTATTATTATTATGATTTAATCAATAATAAGAAGTGGTTATTTATTTTTTTAACATGGAGGTTGTAAGTTTCGCTGTTTCCGATGCATTTTGTATGTAATTTTGTATGTGTGGTGAAAATATATGTATGTATTTAACTGAGAATAAGTTGACATGATATTTTACTATTATTTTCACTGTTTACTTAATTTTTCTTTGAAATAAAAAGAAAAGGAACTTCTTAGTATTTTTTTGATGTTTATAGTCTTGAATAAGTCAATCTTATTTATGAAATATTTTTATGAATTGTCATCTTATTTCAAGCATTATATATATAATTGTATAACGTTGGTTATTTCATGTGTTCTTCTTATATATGTAGGAATATGTACTATATAATTTTATTTATTTATATTTTTGATTATATTGAACAAGGACTGTCTATTCCATATAATTAAAATATGATTCATACAAATCCCATTGTTTCATTGTATTTATAACGTAAACTGACTTAGTATTATTATATTATAAATAAAAAAAATATTTTATTTTGTTTAGAATTTAATATATTATTCCCATAATATTATATGTTTGTTTTTTGTATTAAGTAATGTAATATTGTGTTAAGACATCCGTCGATACACCCACAATGTGAGTTTAGTAGTTAACGACCATCATTATACGATATTATAACGTATGGCGTTTGTAAATTGAAATTAAAAAAAAAAAACATTTTCTATGTTTTTGTAATAGTCGCTTTAAAAAGGCGCTGGGTTTTGACGTTAGCTGTTTTAACATGCTTTCTCTTATTGTCTCTTTTTTATCTCTTTTATACCGTACAATCTTCGTGTGTTCTCCATAAAACGTGACGTGGCAAAGTCAATGAACCAAGAACAATAGAATGTGTAAGGTTTTTTTGCATTTGCTTATGCATTTCTCTTTTGTATCTTATTTCTACATGAGTTAGTCCGTCAAGAACTGTACTCATGATATGTAAAGGAATGTATCACTTTGGCATGGATTCCACGGCATTTTGGAATTAGTGGGAATAAATCTGCATACTCACTATGGATCCCTCTTCTATTTCGACCCAGATTATGTTGTCTCTTGCATCTACTTACTTGGACATGTCTTGCATTAAATTCCACCACACCGGAAGGAAAAATATTTTAATAAAAGCTATAAAGCTATATAACAAAACTATTGAAAATTGCATCATGAGTTCAGGGCTTGCTGCGTTCAAATTTTTATACTTTGCCTATAAAAGTAACTTACTGTGAACTATAATAATATATCTATATCACTAATGAAATTTATCTTGAAATATATCTCGTTTAAATATTATTTGTGCAGCTGACGCCATTACCCAGCCTTTCAGTTGTGTGATGGGTACAAGTAAAGGACTGTAATTTACATGGTAATAAAAATAAAGATTTCTAAAACTTTGTTTTAATTATGACTTTAGAAAATATTTTCCTTATATTTTATTAATAAATATTGATATAAATATTTTATGCAATGGAAAAGTTATAGAAAAACTGAAGCTATGTTAAATTTGAGGCCGTCGTGGTGGAGTGGCACAAGTGTGCGACTGTAAACGAGACGGTCGTTATTCGCTCTGCTTATAAGGCAAAGCGCGGTATTGAGTTCCGCCATTTAACACGCAATGGGTACTATCACTAGGTTTCCTCCGCCTACCCATATAAATGAGAGATACAGTAGTAAGAACGTATTTGAGTTCAAATTCCAGTTAAAGGTTTTAATCAATTTGTAATTCATGACTTACTTTCACATAAATAGTTCATTCATCGAGTAGGAATCGGAACCCACAACTCGTCGTTTTTACTCTAAAAAGTTTTAATTGGTAGAGGAAATGATTTCACAGCTCAATATCTATACAGTTATATTTTCAAGCCTCTTTATTTGATCTTCCCTATTAAAATAATATTTTATGTGCAGTATTAATCTTCATTGGTATCGAAAATGTATAATAGTGGGGAACGGAGTATCTTAACGAGTGTTAAAATACTCCGTAGGTTCGATGCCTAGTTAATATCTTTGAAACAAAACACATCAAGTTAAATAAAATATATGTTTATAATGCATATATATTTTGTACTAATTTAAATAAGTAATGCATACTTATCAGTCTTAATTTAACGACTTTTTTATCAATTTATTACGATTATTTCATCAATTTTAAGTAACGCGACGATGTTGCGCTGTATACATTATACAGTGTAGCAAGCGATGGTTGTGGGTTCAATTTTAATTGGAAAAAATATATATTTTTAATTAGAACTATTTACCTTTCTCCTTTACCTGGAAATATTAGCATTGTGACTCCTCCACTATAATTACGCTCCATTAATTACAGACAAAACTGATTGTCAGTTTTTTTATTTTACGCCTTTTTATTATAGGTCAAATATTTATATAATTTTAAAGAATAATTTTGAATAATAAGTCATATTTACGAAAAGTCATAAACAAAAAATAAAAACATTTAAAAAAATGGAAATTCCCGACACAGAACTGGCAATACACCGTTATCAAGATATCAAAGCTTACCTCGCAAGTCCACTGACATTGACATAAATGCAGCCCGCGTCGGTTCGTCTGTACGTTATCGTTATACCGGGAACTATCATGCTTATTATATTATTATTATTTTTGTTTTCTACAAGCAAATGTGATAAGCCGCATATTGTTTTAATTGTGGCTGATGATTTGGTAAGTGTCCTTATTTTTATTTAATTAAAATATTATGTTGTGGTATCGTTGGCGACGGCGACTGTTGCGAGTTCAAATCCTGTTTGAATTTATTTTGATCATATATTTTTCTTTAATATGGTTGGGTCAAAGTGCGATATTAGTATTGTCATCATTTAAAATAAATATTTGCTTAAAAGCAAAATACCGGAGAATTTTTGTATAAATACTGTACAAATAATTAAACTTAACTTAGATATATATAATATATAACCAGGCCAGGCGCAGGGGCACAAATGTGTAAGTGTAAAAGCGACGGGTTGTGGGTTCGATTCCCACTCGTAATTTAAACATAATATTTGATAACATAAATATCGAAGAATAATATTTAAAACAACAATAATCTAATGACTAGTTATTTAATACAAGAATTAATACATATAACACTAATTCTAAATGTACGAAGCCTTTAAAATGTAAATGGAAACCGTTATGCAAATGTATGTAAAACAGTACTTCGAAATACCGAATTTTAAAAACGTCAGCGATATTTAATATGCCGTATAATATGAATGGGACACTTTCAGTAAGGCATTGTAATATTCTTTATTTATTTCTAATATAACTTCAAAGACTTGTTGTCGTTGCGCTGGGGCACAAGTTTATACGTGACGGTTGTAAGTTCGATTCCCATTGGGAGTTGGCGTTTCTATACGTTATAGGTACATATATAATATATTATGTAAGCAAGCCACTTAGTTTTTAATTTTCGTTCTGGCGGGTCGAACTTTACGATTATTTTTTTCTAATTGAATGAAACAGGCAAACCAAAATGTAAGCAATTGACAAAAAAAGGCTTTTGGCGACGAACGGCGTTTAAATTTAAGGTCAAAATATGAGGAAAATTGTGAAAATAAAATGATATATGATTAAGTTGCCCTTGCGACGTGCAATATATACGAGTAAGTACGTTTACAATAACAAATTTACAATTATTCCTTTAAACGTATAAATTTAAAGATCGCTTATTTATTATAGATAGACTATAAACGTAATTTTACATCATTTTCCTACAGTAGTTGTAAATAAATATTTTATAATTTGAACAAGGCTATCTTGTAACATGTGATAGGTATTTTATTACGTTAATTATTTTTGTGTAGTGTACCTACATTGTAAGCACGTGTACGTTCCGCCTGTTAAGTGTCATAGAGAAGAGGCTCTTATGTACTATGTCCAATTAGCTTGGAAAATTAAGTTAATATTATAAAAAAAAAATTGACATATAATAAAATTGTAACAGATCGCTATCTGTATGGCATCTGCTTATATCATCAATGTATTATAATACGACCGAAAACAATGATTTTTTATAATTTTTCTGTGCTTTTGTGCGCGCTAAACACGGACACTGATTTAAATACAGTTTTTCCTTGACATTTATTGTTTTTATGTGAATCGGTACATAAATAAAAAATTATGATAATAATTTATATTATATTATATAATAATTTATATAGCTCGACAAAATAGCTACAAACAATTGTTTCCTTTATTTGGCATAATTAAAACTTTTGTTGTCAATGTATGAGTAAATATTTCCTTTAAAATGATAACTTTAATGATAACGTATATAGAATGAATGAATTTGAACTAATGATTCTAGTGTAAATAACTTAAATAATTTATATTAGTTTCGTTTCCTTGCTTTAGCAGACAATCGCTTCATTATGCTCCGCCGCTCAACATCCTGCTATGCGGAAAAAAGCGTGAAATTGCTTATTATAATTATTACAACAACCTAGTCAGTTCCTCGAGGGTGCCCCAGAGCCTACGGTCCTCCCGTCTGGCTTTCTTCGGGTCATCGACGATGAGCATTGGCATTCTTTTTAATTCACTACGAAGTATTAATGCTTATTCGACAATACTGACTAACTGAAGTTTAATTTAAAGTCTGTTCTAAGTTTGACCTTAATTTTATCTACGTGGTGTCAGGGCTAGTTGCCAGTACGTATATTCTACTTCATGAAGTTTATTAATGAAGAGACAGGATGTGTATGTAAATTGTAAATCGTAGTATGAGCGTGACTTACAAAACTACATCGCTGTATTAGTTCCTATTTACCTAATTCTCATATGCTCAGTCAAAATTAATAATATACTTTTGAAATTTATAATATACTGTAGGTTATATTTTTCTTCTTTTTCCTTATTTTTGTAAGTGTAATAAGTAGGTACCTAAATTACCTCACGGCATACCTATGAATATTACATAGGTACGTATAATAGAATATTCAACCTACTCACCTCACCTCCACCATTGTTCTATAATTAGAAAACCACAAGCTTTCTTTACTCGATCTCTTTATATAGGCATAAAGGCTTTTTAATAAAATATCAATAAAATTGTCTAAATTATATGTTCGATCAGCGCAAATGCAAAAAACTAACATTTTTGTTCAAACAACACTGACCTGAATGTTCAGAGATAATAAAATGCTGTACTATATTTTTTTCTAGTTTTGCTTAAAATCAATGTGATTTTTGATGCCTTCTTGTTGGAGATTACTACTAACTGTTCTTGTGGTGTTCGTTTTAAAACTAGTTGTGATGAACGTGACGTATACAATTCTGTCGCCATAAGGAGAAAGGGCACAAGTAACGTTTTCAACGAAATTGATTTTTATATGAGTCTGACCCGTCATTTGTGGATTTTAAGTTACAAAATAAACAGAGATAGCGTAACCTTAGAGGCCACAACTGCTCTTTCTTCCAATTCATCGGAAACTCGTTGATTTTCCGGCAGTTTTTGGAGTTGCCAAGAATTGTTGCCGCTATTGTTCATTTTCGTGAACATTTTGAATAACACTTAATACAAACTTTTTGTAAATTATCGTTAAAATGTAATAATTATAGAAGTATAATAATAGGAACATTTAATTATTTTCTAATAGTTTAAAATGCAACAGCTATCCTTGGCAGAATTACCTTGTCGTGTCACATCGGTATATTAATATATTTATTTTTATATCTACCACATTTACCCTGCTAAAGGTAATAATTTGTCAAGTTACAGAAATCGAATCCATAATCACCGCGTCAGACAATGTCACTGTAGCTTCGATGGCCTCAATGTTAAGGGAATCTAGTATGAAGACACTCCGTTCTCCGTTTTTCATCTAATTTCGCGACATTGAAATGCAGCAACATACGTATAATTTATATATTCTTGTCCAGGGTTGGAACGATGTAGGCTTTCACGGTATGAACCAAGTACCAACGCCCAACATCGACGCGCTCGCGTACTCCGGCGTTATGTTACACAAGTACTACGTGACACCGATATGCACGCCGTCGCGAGCCGCGCTGATGACGGCCAAGTATCCGATACATACTGGTTTGTTTTGTTTTATTAAATTATAGAACAAAAAATAGTTTATATATATTTTTAAGGTAACATCGCTCTATCGTTTAAGTTGGTTTGTTACAACAACAACAAGAAAGCGAACAAGAGAAATAATTTATATGATATCGCCCCTTTTAAGTTCATTCATAAAAGCTACTTTTTCGTCATACATATATAACACAATAATACTCTGTATTTTTATCGTCAGACTAGCTCGATAGTCAGACGATTTTGACCATTGAGCTGGTCTGACGATGGAGACCGCAAGAGGAGATGAATTGTCTATATTAGTAAAAATATAAAATTTCATTCAATTCTAATTCAATTCTCCTTATTGTGGCACAGTTTTTAATTTCTTAAGCTAAAAATTTATTTTAAACTTTTTTATCGTAATTTTACTCAGGGATGCAACACACAGTGATATTTGGTGCAGAACCGCGCGGCTTGCCTTTATCTGAGAAACTACTACCGCAGTATTTGAAGGAGTTACATTATAAAACACACTTGGTCGGCAAATGGCATTTAGGCTCATATAAGAGAGAATATTTACCTTTGTTTAGAGGGTATGTTACTTTTTTGAATTACGTGACTATGATGATATCTACACATGACAAAGAGAGGCCAGTCGTGGCGCTGCTGGCAGATATATGCTGTGGATTGGATTCGGACTCGAAGTAATGAAATATTTAATATTTTAATTTTCTTCCTCTTGAAGACTTGACTGCAGAAAGAAACCAGAGTTATAACTACCAGACTACTACCAGAGTTGTAACAATAATACTAGATTCCTCTGTCTAGCCACATCATGTAAAAGACATTGCATATGTAACTACTAAGTGGCCAATAGATACGAATTTTAATGCTTTTCGCAAAATGATTCCTCTGCGTCACATAGATATACATTATAAATATAAATATTCCTTGAATGTAGTTTGGGCCCAGTTCAAATCCAATTTAATAAGTGCGGGATTCTCAATCTTTTCATTAATATTTTATTTGGAACCTAGGAACCTAATTTCCACTAACCAATTCGCGCGCTTGTTACACGTGCATAACATCGGCTACATTTTAATAATTTTCTTTTTCCATGTTTTAGTTTCGACAGTCATTTAGGTTTTTGGGCAGGGAAGATAGATATGTACGATCATACTAATATGGAGAAATCATACTGGGGGTTTGACTTTAGGAGAAGTGAGTCTTATTTATTTTATATATGAACCAAGAAATATTCTAGTGACAAAAACAGTTACTTTTTTATTTAAGCCTTTGCGATATATGTAAGCATATATTTCATACATGTGTGCACACAGCATGGTAGGCAGTGGGCAGTGGGAACCTGCCGTTGTGACACTCTTCTTATTAAAACACTTCCGTTCTCCGCTTTTCTCCGAGTCTTTGCGTATTGAGTACCGGAAATCTAATTCTAATATTAAATATTTCATTTGCTCTAGTAGGAATCGAATCCACAACCTATTTCGTTTACAGTTACATGCTTGTGCTTGTCACAACTGGCCTCCAGTGGCCTCTATACACATATTAAAACTAAGTTTTTTAACCAAAAAATTTTTTAGTTTTTTAATTTACTTTAAAGTACTATATTTTTATTGATAAAATCTTATACTTTATGAACTGTACCGTAATTACAGATATGTCAGTGGCCCACGATTTGTTTGGGAAATACGTAACAGACATTTATACGGAAGAAGCTGTCAAGGTATTATTTTAATCGACAAATATTGTTGGCTTAATATTTTTTATGTATGGTCACTTCTCCGTTTACATAATCTTTGATAAAAAAATATTTTTCTTTTGAATATATTTTTTTGCGTATGGCCTCATGTTTCATGCATTATATTGACTTTACCGCATTATATCTATAACTCGCACCGGTGTGATTTGTATATGAGACCGATTTCGCCCCATGCCGCAGTGAACTATTGAACGTTTAAATGAATGTCCATATTCAATAATAGTAAAATTGTAGATAATACACAATCATAACAATGCAGAACCTCTGTTCCTCATGGTGTCGCACTCCGCGGTGCACACGGGAAACCCCAACGAGCCCATACGCGCGCCGGACAACGTTATAGCTAACTTTTCCCATATTAAAGATTATCAACGACAGAAATTTGCTGGTAAGTTTATTTTTAAAGTATTACTTTTAGTATTAAAAGTCGACTGTATGTATACATTTGTATACTATGGTCAACGAGTCGTGGCCACTCTGAATTTAGACTTTCTTAGCGCATTGTTTTCTCGTGCTCGGTAAGATAATCAGCTACACTCTACACAAGTTCAGTGTCGCCACGACTCCGAGATTGTATTGTATAGATAATGGCGCAAGGGCAGAAGGGGAAGAAGAACATTCACGATTGAATGTGGGTTCGATTCCCACTTGAAGAAATGACATACATATTTGATAATTTCATTTTTCTCCCTCGGGTAACGAGATAAAATGCGGCGTTGAGTTCCTCCACTCAACACACAATACCTCCAGAATTCGGATTCAAGTGGAGAATGGAAGTAGGCTAATGGGAAAAAGAGTGTCATGACACTAAGTCCCAGGTTTACACTGGATACCTTGTCATATGCGGTATGTATGTGTATACAGTGTGAAGCTGAAAATAATTTTTTCAGGTCTTAGCAGGTCTTAATTACCTTTTTTACAACGTATCATTTTTTCTCGAGCACAGTGAAGTCAAATACGCACGGTCTAACTATTTCCTGTTCTTAAAACTGAAATAGTCAAGTTTAAAGTTATATATTTTACTTTTCTAATATTTTTATTATACCTAGCAAACATTTATCAGAATAAAAATAAAAAAAAATATATGCATTTTAAAACAAAACAAATGCATGTAGATTGACCCCGACGTGATTTGAACACGCAACCTTCTGATCTGGAGTCAGACGCGCTACCGTTGCGCCACGGAGTCGATGCTGTTAACGTACAATTTAGCTATCAAATAATCTAGGCCATCGTTTATTTTAAACTCGGCATATCTGTGGCATATATGTGATAAGATCTTTAATTTTTCCAAATTTTTACACAATTGAGATTCCCCTACCGACCAACCACAAATATTGGTGTTAATGTGAAAAAATATTTTTTAAGTCAGTTATTATTTTTGTTTTAATTGGATTTTTATCTCTAAGCGTCTGAATTTACCGGGTTTATTTGTTAAATTCATTAATGGCAATAAAATCTTTATGAATAATAATGAAACTAATCCGACTAGCACTTGACTAATTTTTTTTCTATTTGTAAATAAGTAACAATAGATAAAACAACGAGTCGTACTTTACTATATTTTTTCATCATATTTCAGGCGTACTAACTAAATTGGATGAATCTGTGGGCGAAGTCGTGGCAGCGTTAAACTCCAAAGGGCTTTTAGGAAACAGTATAATAATATTCACTACGGACAACGGCGGACCGCCAGAAGGTTTCAACGACAATAGAGCTTCTAACTATCCTTTGAGAGGGGTAAGTACGCTGTACTGTACTGTACATAAAGTTTAAAGCTGTAGAATTATTTTTGTGGAACGCACTTATCTTGACATACTGATTCGATTCCTAAAATTCACATTTCACATTAATCGTTTTATCGATTTTTACTTTCCTCTTTTCTTCCCATTACTACAGAGAAAACTACGGGGAAGAAGCCGCATTTAAAATCTATTGTAAATACATATATGTTGTAGGGTAGTTTAAACATAGATTTTAATTAATTTCTCTTAAGTCTGTCTGAGCTATATCGCCTAAAGTCTAATAACTTAAATCTCTTACAAGAGAGTTGAATTAGTTACTTTTTTCTTTACCCAATTATTTTTTTCAATGATTTTTTTTTATTTTTGTGCATGACGACGAATAATTTAAATGATTCTAGGTTAAGAATACGTTATGGGAGGGAGGTGTGAGAGGTGCAGGACTTATATGGAGTCCCTTAATTCAGAAGAAATCTCGTATAGCCAAACAAAGATTTCATCTCGTAGATTGGTTACCGACGCTACTGAGTGCAGCTGGTATGAATATCAGGTATAAATATTAAATGATACTTGAAATTAGCAGTAGTTTTAGTAAAAAAAAACTTTTTTGGCTTCTGTCTGTTTTGGTTTAAGATTTGTAATTCAGAAAATGTTTAGATTGTTTGGTTAAGCGATGGTTTGGTTGTAATTTGAGAAATATAGGTCTGTTTGGATGTCTGTATCTAACATGAGTATTTTATTTGATTTTTAAAATAACACCACCCTTAATAGAGAAAATAATAAGAGAGAATAATTTCTTTTGATAATAATACTTTTGTTTGAACTCAACGCTGCGCTTTTTGCGTTGGTACCAGAGCAAGAAAATAAAATAAATAATAATACATTCCTCTAGTCGGAATCGAACCCACAACCGTTGCGTTACTTCGGGCTCTCTTCGGCTTGTCTCTTATACAATCACCATATTATGTGCAAGTCTATAAATATAAAATAAATTTATCGTGCAGTGATGTTCAATTTTAACGCACAGATTAGATAGATAGAATTTATATGATTAATAATATTATTCGCGAAAGACACGGTGCGAAACAAAATAAAAAAACCAGCGAAGTGCGAGTTGGATTTGCGCACGAAGGGTTCTATCCCATTTTATCTATAAATACGACAAAAAAACCATGTCCCTTGTACCCTGTGTACGAAACTCGAAGTCTGTTGTTATTTTCAGCGCATTAAACGATATAGACGGTATAGACCAATGGAATGCTCTATCGGACGACTTGAAATCAGAAAGGAATAGTATTCTTCACAATATTGACGATGAATACGGTTCCGCCGCCATTACAGTTGGCAAATGGAAATTACACAAAGGTATTAATTATATTTAAGTTTATAATACAAAAAATTATAAATAAAATGTGCGTTAGTATTAGAGCTCCTCCTTCTACACTGAACCCCAGAATACCAACGTAAATCTCTTTTTTTTTAACTTAACTTCACACTTTATCCGTAGCGGGGTAGAGAGATCGGAGGGCTAAAGGCTACTGCCTATACATATCTATTTCGCCTCGTCCACTATCATCAACCTCTTCATACATGCCCTCCTCCTTGGTCCTCATGCTTTTTACGTGACCTTACTCCTGCATTTTTGATATCTGTGTTTTCGAAGGTCGACCGAGGTCTCTCCCTATTTCTTTTCCCACTCTTTCATCACTCATTCGCTCGAAGTGCCCAAACCAGCTGAGCACGTTCTTCTTTATTCTCACCGTGACATTCTCGCTAGTTTTTTTTTTAACTTTTTTAAAATTATTTCTAGGAACAAATTACCAAGGAGCTTGGGACTTTTGGTACGGACCGGCCGCTAGGGACGGTCATTACGACGCGAACAGAGTTATTACAAGTCCAGCTGGTCTTGCTTTGGGAGAAATGGATTTAATGCCGAATAGAGAGAAAATTTTTGAACTTCGGTAATTTAGTAAATGTGTTTTTGGTAAAAAGTGAAACGCAACACGGGTGCACAGGCGTGCGATTGTACACGCGGCAGGTTTTGTGTTCGGTTCCCACTCGAGGTTATGAAATATTACGTTTTTCCATTTCTTCGCTCTGGCTCTCCAGGCAAAACGAAGCGTTGGGTTTCGCCACTCAACACACAATACCTCTAGAATTCTGCGAAAAGTGGGCCATGCAAATAAATAAAACTTGATGGGAATGCAGTGTCTCAACACTAAGTTCCTAAGTTTCCCTGAGGAACGTAAGGCTTAAAAAATGTTTTTTTTTTTTAATTTTCTTTGAATATTGAGCGTTTTCTTTACATCTGCACACAGCAGACACTCCGTTCCCCACTTTCCGACGGATTCTGAAGGCATTGCGTGCTGAATGGCGGAACTCAACGCCACGCTTTTGCCTCGATTCTAGAGCGAAGATTTTTTTTATCTAAATAATTAACTAATTAATTTTTAATTAATAGTTAATTTATATGTATCATATTAAAAACTAAAAACTTTTCAAATAACTTTTTCAGAGAAAAAACGACATTAAAATGCGATACATTTAGCAAAGTAGCCTGCAGCCCACTGAAAGCGCCGTGTTTGTTCAACATCGAAGAAGACCCTTGTGAGACTTTAAATCTCGCAGACAGGTAAGTTACTTGACCTGTGCGATTATTTATAAATATAATAAAATTGTAACTAATCGCTATTTGTTCAAAGTCCAAGTCTAATTTTAATGGAACACTAAAAGTAATAATGAATAGGCAAAGGGAACATGGGAACCTAGTGACGTGACGAATTTAACGCCACTTGCTTCGTCACGGGAATGAGTACCGAAGTAGGACTGGTCTCATTTTCGAATTAGTATATATGTACCTACAACTTCACAATTTTCCTACATAAATGAATAGGCAGGGGGCTCCCCGTTCTTCACTTTTTACCCGCATTTTAGAGAAGTGCTGATTAGGGGATCACCACGTCTCGCAAAAAAGGAAATTAAAATATTCACTAGTGGGGATCGAACACACTATGTCTTGAATATATCTATTGTCTTGAATATATCTATATAATTCCCCAAATGCCACTTTAACATTTTATATTTATCTGAAATCAGAGATTTCATTTAGAATTTTCTCAGTTCCGCTCTTTAGTCAATATACAGGTGGAAGCATCAGCGCTCCTTTTTCGCGAACAGCATATAGGGTGAAATATTTCAAACCCATACTTATATTGCATGTGGTGCGGAACTAAACGCCATAACATAATACCACCACTTTTTACAGTGAACCAGAAATTGTAGAGCAAATGCTTGAAGAACTGGAGAAAATAAACAAAACAGCCATACCGCCAAACAACAGGCCTTTAGATCCAAAGGGGGATCCCCGGTTTTGGGGACATGCGATTACCAATTTTGGAGACTATGAAAATGAAAACTTTGATGAACGAGTAACCTGCTAAATTAACTTCATAAGAAAAAAAATGTTTTACCGTAATATTTTTTTGGTTATTTTCAGTTAATAATTTTGATTACTGTAAAAGTCTAAAAGATGAAACTGTTAACCTTAGTGTGTAATTTTTTAGTAGGTACATTGAAGATTTTAACAAAATTTAGAACAAAATATCAGCCTTGTAGGATTAAAAAATTACCTTATACTTTTTTACTTAAAATATTATTTATTTGTTTAACTAATTTTATTTTTATGTAAATATCTGTATTAAGAAAAATTTGCTTATATTTTTAATGGATGAATGCTAACTCAACATTAAAATTTTTTTATTATGTTTTTTTTACCTTTATGCTGTATCTCGCATGTAGCAGCACTAGCACTCGGTTCTCTTAATAGTGTTAAGAGAACCGAGTGGGAATAGAACAAACAACCAGCTGTTCTCACTCACGGTTGTCCCACTGTTATTTCAATTAACTTTAATATTTGTATTTGAAAATAGCATCTGCGATTGATGACGATTGCGATTATAGAATTTGATAAATATTTCAAATATGTTCTATACGAAATTGTTTATCTCATTAAGTATAATAATATTATTCGTTATCTGTTGTTATTCATGCATAAAGTAAAATTAAAAGTACATAGTTATAAGAGCATTAGCATAATATTATTGTTACTTTATAAGACAAAAGTAAATTATATTTTAATTACGAATCTGGAAAAATAAAAATTATGTATTTTTATCTCATTTAATAAAAGATTGTAAAGAGATAATCAAGTTTTATTCTGCTTACAAGTTAAATAATTTAGTAACAAATAAAAAACAATAAGTGTAGTTCTTAAACAAAACAAAGATACAAATCTAATTTAATACGAAAAACAAAGTAATAATTTTTATGTTATTAATTTTTGTGTTTAATTTTAATTAGAAAAAAGAAACAATAATAAATAGTTACAACGAAAAAAGTAACATGAAATTTTAAAACTTAAATGAACTGAATAATAAAAAAAAGAACAATGTAATCATTTAAACCTCCTGGTCTTAGAGTCGCGTCTTAAGGAAAGTTTACTTTGGCAATGAAGTCTCCGCTTGGCGCGTGTGCTCGCCGCTGGCGCAGCGTCTGGCGCGCCCACATCGTCTGCGGGCAACGCCGCGCGGTACTCTTGTAATGTCAGATTATTCGAATCCGTCAAGTGGACAGTGCTGCCACCTCGTAAATCTTCTAAGCGTTCTTTTAAAGCGCGAGCATTTGTTCCAGTGCTATCTTCTATCAAATTATCTGAACGTTCATTTAAGCTTCGGTCGTTAGTTTCAGTGTTGCTACCGTTCGAGTTTAAATTTCCCCCTTCCCCTACCAACGGACTTAGTAAGTCATTTACACTTTTTTGAGAAAATGTTTCAGCTAGAAGTCGGTCGACGATCTCATATTCTTCAGTGTGGAAATAATTTACCTGCACTTCCTTTACCTTTTGAATATCAACTTTTTGGGGAGTTGGACTGAAATATACATTATTATTATCTTGACTTTATTTGCATACAACAATAGACATTTATATATATATTAAATACAAAATGCACAAAAGG
This sequence comes from Heliconius aoede, assembly GCA_037355905.1. Classification (NCBI taxonomy): domain Eukaryota; kingdom Metazoa; phylum Arthropoda; class Insecta; order Lepidoptera; family Nymphalidae; genus Heliconius; species Heliconius aoede. The sequence goes on from JBAIZZ010000284.1 coordinate 249,229, forward strand.
CGGCTAAGTAGCCATCACCGTTCCAGACAACCTTTAAAGCGAAAAGTAGTTGTCATACTTATGAACAGGTAGGTAGGTGGTGAATATAATTAAAAATATGTATAATATACAAAAACAAAAATAAAACAACACCTTTATACATATAGATATAGGTAAATACATATTTATAATATAATACAAAACATAGATAATACACAATTACATATATTATACAAACATACATACACATATACATAAATAAATTAACATACATATATACTTTATAATTCATATTATACTCAATGTCAACATAACCTATTTAAGAGACTTAATTTATTTGATTCTTGCATTTTTTTATAATTATATTTTTTACCATAGCATTTACTTTGTAGGTACTGTACTGTAAACAAGCTACGCAGAAACATTATCTAACCAGCAGTCATTTAATATGCTACAAGCCAGAATTAGTTTTGATCAAAAAATTATATATATTTTTAAATAAATAACAACATATGTATAATAAAGAGGACATCATAAATAAAAAATAAATATTGCCAAAATAAAATAAGTATTGTCAATAATACTCACTCCAACTGCGGATTTATTTTGAAAATGCCTTGTGTATATAAAACATCCATCAGTTTATATGCATTCGACTTCTTCATACAAAATTTTCCCATGAAATCCTTCACACACAAAAGAGGCGTTTGCGAACAAAAGTGTAATGCCCTTCGAAATATTGAAACATTCTGTGGATATTATAACATATTGTATTAATATTAATTATTAATATTGTGGCCTTCATGGCGCATGGCACAAGCGAGCGTGTCTAAATGCGACGTTTGCAGACGTTTGTTTTACAAGAGCGGGTAAATGAAAATAATTTCAGTAAATTAATTGTCCTGAATGTGTTGAACCTACAACCATCGCGCTTAAAGTCAGCGGTCGTTCTACTGCACCATAAAGGTGTCCAATAACAAATTTCTTATTTATTAGATCGCTGAAAAAACAACTTTTTAACCGCCATCGTACGTACATAAATGGATTTTACAGGTTTGACGTTTCTGGTGTTTTTCTTACTTTCTGGAGACTTTTGTGTCGGAGGTTTTTTAAATTTTTAATTCAATTTATATTCACAAAAAAAACTGATAATACAAACCGCTCTCTTTCTGCTCTCCAGCTCCGCAAGCCTGGAGTCGGTCGGCACGCGCGTTCGGTCGCCGTCGTAGCACGCCGTGCAACAGTGCTGGATGTCGTCAGTGACACGCAACTTGCCGAAGCACGCTGCGTGTTGTTGCGTGTTACAATACCTAAAGTGAATGCAATGTATAACTTGAATGTAATGATTTAGTAACTTGAGTATATCAGGATACCGATCTGTTTTTTTTCCCGATCTGTACCTTCAGTATTTAAAACTTTTATTTTAAAGTAAAAAAAAAAACAGCTTTATGGTGTATCTCGCACCCAGCAGGGTAGGCAGAGGGAACCTAGTGTTAAGATACTCCGTTTCTCACTTTCCGCCGGGTTTCGGAGGCATTGCGTGTTAAGTGGCAGAACTCATACGCTTGACACCAAAGCAATGAAAATATAAATAAATATTTCATTTCCTCGAGTGGGGATTGAACACACAACAGTCAATTTTACAGTCACACTTGCCCTGCGCTACGACTGACCTCACTTTATATATATATATAATTGCTTTAGAAGATACTCACTGGCAAGTAAGCATTCCATTTTGTTCGAAGTCACTTTTCTTGCACGGACATACTACCCGGCCGCCATCCGCTGGTAGTGTGTATGAATGTAAACAACCAATTTTTAAAAAACCACCGTTACGCGATTTCCGGCACTCTGTTTGACACTTTCCGTCCAAATTTCTAACGTATGTCTAGTTGAGTGACGGTAGAAAAGATAGTTAATTCTATCCCCACATGGGAAACGAACATATAACTATTGCGTACTATCGGAAACGTCACAATATTTACAATGATAGCGCATTATATTTATATATTTTAATTTTTATATAAAGTAAAGTAAAATACTCTTTAATGTACACCGAATAATTAATAACAAAACCGTTTACAATGATACATGAAAAAGCACAATAGGCGGCCTTAATGCTAAGCTGACGATCTCTTCAAGGTAACCTTTGGATAGGGGAGAGTATAAATATATATATAATCACCGAATACTCTGAAATTACTTTATCTAATATAAATATTTAAATTTTATTTAAGCTAAATATGTCCTTCATACTCACCAGAAAAATCCATTTCATTTGAAAGAACTGATACGTGCGATGGCTGAAAAATAAATTGTGAACATAATATACAAAACCAGACACGCACTAGTCGGGCTCGCTCACCGAGGGTTCCATAACATAATTGAAGGTCCTATTCATTTTGATTCCCTTTATAGTATCGAAATACGCGTTTTTTGCTATTTAAGGCTATTATTTTTTAGGATTTTACGACAAATATATAGTTTTCAGATACCCCCGACGACAAGTATATATATTTCGGAACCTCCGGTGGAAGAGCCCGACTCGCGCTTGTCTGGTTTTTGTCTGGAGCTGTAGTGGCCCTAAAGTTAGCCGTAGATGACTGCACAGAATTGACTTCGACTCGAATTTTTCACAAGCGCTATTGTAAAAATTAAGAAACCCTCACTACAGGGTGGTCACGACTCGTCGACCTGTACTGTACATAAATACATTAATAAATTATTCACTTCTTTTTCAGCTTCTCACTGTATCCCATACACAACAGGGTAGGCATAGGGAACTTAGGGTTAAGACACTACATTCCCCACTTACCACCGATTTTTGGAGGTATTGCGTGTTGAGTGGCGGTACTCAACGCCGGTCTTTGCTTCGACGCCCGACCGAAGAAATTAAAGTATAAATAATAAAAATATTTCACTTCCTCGAGTGGGGATCGAATCCACAACCATCGTGTTACAGTTACACCTTGTGCTGCGTATTAAATTATTGTATTTAAGTATCGTATCCTACATAGAGACGCCACTGAAATAACAAAACTGGTCGTAGATTGGACCACCGTATATTCTATTTTTTATAGTTGTGATGATAAATTGTATCATTATTTCTCTCATTTGATAAGATAAATAAAGTGTAGCGTTACGACACTCAAAATGACGCAATTTCTAGAAAAACGAACAAAAAGTAGAGAACGGTATCTCTATTTTAGACGTTTTCCTTCCACCTTTATATTTATGAAATAGTATGTATTAAATTATAAATTTTACAAGAAATAATACAATTTAATACTAACATTAGACTCGGAGCTGCATTCGATATGACCCTTCACAAAACACCAAGAGGTCAGTTCATGGAATGGCGTCTTCACCCTCCCCACTTTGAAACCCTCTTGTAGTAGATTTATTACGTGATCATTCTCTCCGGCGTTATGGTATCCCGGCGCTTGGTAGTCGGCTGGTGCATCTTATCATAGTATTAAAATATAAGAATAAGCTTTGATATTCCTAAATCTATATATAAAACTCTTCCGTAGTTCCGGCTGAGCGTTGACTGTCAGCGACAATGCACAGATGAAAGTTTCGCTGATTCAGAGGAAGGATTGATATGGCATTTCTATTGGTATATATATATATGTACTCGTATATATAATATAGCTAGCTTAGTGACTCGTCAAAAAAATTATTCTTTCTTTAGTCGCTCCACGCTATATCTTGTACACGGTAAGAAAAACATTTTGAACATGGAAAATTTATACTAACACTAACCTTCATTATAATAAAGACGAACACTGAAATCGTAAGACGAAGGCAGCTTAGTCTGATAATGTTGCGCTAAAATAACACACATCCGCAGTAAATTCATCGTCTTTTCTCTAATATTTTCAAAAGAATATTCCGTATGTGTAGTATTGTTACGACTTTTTGAATTAACTTTCATCGTCACCCCATCGTCGTAAGAATATTCGAAAATGTAATATTCAATCAAATTTTCAATTTTACACTCGTCTTCGTAAAAGCAAAATGCTAATTGCTGTAGCTAAAATCATAAATGAATTGTTTACAAATTAAAATTGAATAGTATATCATATTGTTAGTATAATTTAGGTTGAATTAACTTTCACTGTGAATAGAGTAATTGCAATTAACTTACGTATTTTTTATCCAACGCCTCAAAAGCTTGTCTCAAAGCCGTAGTTAAGAATTGAGCTACATCATCACGACAATTGTTTTTCAGAATTCTCATCTTCGCACCCCCAATATACTCCACCACATAACTATCGTTAGGGAAGACGTTTTTCAAATACATTATAGTACTTATTGCCACAGTAGTCAGTTGTTTCATGAATGTAACAGAACTTGTGTAACATTCTGAAACTTGCCGTGGAAATACTTTTACCCATTCCGCAACTGTCTGAATTAAGAAAAAACAACACAAATAAATATTTGTTCACTTTTACATATTATAAAATATTATTAACTTACTTGTGTAGGTAATGTAGCTGTCATTTTAAATTAAGGGCAAAGTAATAAGATATATATCAAAAATGGCGCCACAAATCCGCTTTTTATGTTTTCCAGATTGTTTTTTTTTTTTAATTGGTCTACAATATGCCGAGTGACGTTTGAACATGTTCCAAATATTTATAAATTCTAAACATATTAGTACCGTAGAGAAGAATAAAAGAATAATAATTAGAATTAGATTAGAATAATTATTTTTGCTGTAAAATGTTTAATTATATGAATAAATTTTTTTTATTGTTGATTCATAAGAATAATAAACGGTAAGATACCGTATGTAGATAAACGCTTTTTGTCAAAATATTTAAAGTATATAATTTTTATTCTATTTTAGCTAGATTAAAATAATTAAATAAATATTTATTTTAAAAATATTCATATAATATTTAATTTTATTCTTTATACATAATAATATACAACCTGTAACGATATGAAGGGTAAAAATAAAAAGCATTCCTTTTTTAATTTTGAGTCCACAATAAATGACATAACAACAAATATAACATAAGAAATTAGGATTTTTGAATTGTTTTAATTAAAGTTTATAAGTATTTAAAGTAAAATGTTATGTCCTGAAGGAGCTCAGTTGCAATCTGACGTTGGATCAAAGGATGAACACAATTTCAGTAAAAATAATAAAACGCCAGTAAAAGAAATTGGTACTACAGAAATAAATTCTTATAAAAATCCAAAGACCTGGAAGAAATCTATTACTAACTTCTTTCGAATTCAGCTCCGTTCAAGTAAGTCTAATGATGTAAGTATGAGTAATATTAAATTACTTTAATAAAAAAAATATTATAATATACAAAAAGATAAATACAATACATTTCAGGGAGATCGAGCGTCGGGTAGCAAAGATAATTTTGAAGAAAAAGAAATAACAACCGATCAAAAATGGCAGTCATTAGGCAAAGTATTCAGACGCCAGAGTTTTGTCGAACACTGGCAAAAGTCACCAAATAAACAAGGAGAGAGTTCGTCTCCGAGCAAGCGTCACGGGGTTCGAAAAGTGATTTCAAGTTACTTTGGAAAATCTCAGAAGAATTCATGTGAGAACGTAGACAACGAAAATTAGTAATATTTCTTGTAACTAATAAATATTAATTTGGTAAAATCTATTTTTTTTATTTACCATAAAATTAAATATTTTATATATTTTTAATATTTATAATATTTTAAATATTTTATATAGTAGCTAACATGAAACTAGTACTTCTCTACACCTAAATGCCTATTTCAGTCATTAAAATTTTTAAATTATATATCAAATTATATATCACAGGAGTAATACAGTTAACATTACGTTTGTTATTTTAGTGCTTGCAACTTTCACTCACCTATCATGCATTGACATTTTTGACAAAGGACAAAAAACGTCAGAAAAAAGTTGCGTGACATTTTCGCAGGCCATCAAAGGATGAAATTAGTTGTTAGCTTTTTATTTAAAAAAAGGTTTATGTTTACACATTTACTATAGTATTATTTAATGTTCGGTGCATAAAGCTTAGTTTTACTTTAATAGTTGATATCTCGATTCATGTGCATTAGTTTACATGTGAATACGCCCTTGAAAACCGTGATACAAAAAGTCTAAAGTCAGCATAGCAACAACACTAGTTTATATTACAATTTTGAAAAATACTGCGGTCTACAAATTGCAGTGGTGTTTATTGAGGTGAGTTTTTATTACATTTATATCAAAGATCATCATTAGACTTGTTTAAAATGTTGACTTCATTATTTAAACATACCTTTGTGTGTGTTATAAATCAATACGTATAATTTCTATAGTTCTCATAGCTTATTTGTGCAATCTTAGGATTCATTTATGTGCAACTCTTAATAAGACTAAGTATTTACAAATATAACTATTAATTATACATATTTTATATTTTTGCCAGATGTTAATATAATAATTTATAAATAATGAATATTGGTGTTTATGTCAGATAACATGTGCTATATTTATAATCTTGTCATATGTTGTATCTATTTATACATTTGATGCTTTTACTCTGAAATCTAACCTCAAAAATAAATTTAATTCATATTTAAAAAATATTTATGAAAAATATTAAGATATTCAAGGAGTCATGACACAGAGACAGAAGGGTGTAATTAGAATGTGATGGTTGTGGGTTTAATTTCTAATTGGGAAAGTTAATTACTTTACAATTTATTAATATTTTCATTTCTTCACTCTGGTACTACAAACAAAGTGCTGTGTTATGTTCCGCCACTCAGTGTAATTTGATAAAAAATGAGTACCATTGATAATAAATGTCTTAACACTAGGTTCTCTTTGCCTACCCTTATATAGTGCACTGCTATATATTGTGAAGGCAAAAAAGGTTATTCAGTATGGGTCACTTAATTTTTAAATACTATTTACTTTTATACAAATTTTTATTTTAATGCCCATTAAATTTTTTAAATTTATTTAATAATATAGCACAACATTGGATTCTGTATTTGATTTTCACCCAGGAGATATTATTAATCAGTCAATCTCAATATTTAAATTTTTTATTTTGCAGATGAGTACTGAAGACATATGGAGGTGCATACAAGAGAAAGTAAATATTTTAATTTGATAAATACATTTAAGTATAGGTGTGGTGCTTTTGTTAGTATAAGATGATAACTCGGAGGTGGTTCCATCCGTCATTAAATGGAATAGATGCGGAGAAATTACTTTTAGAGAGAGGTAGAGATGGATACTTTCTTGCTCGACCAAGTATGAGTAATAAGGGTGATTTCACATTATCAGTTAGAAGGGGGTTAGAGGTCACGCACATAAAGATTCAGAATAATGGTGAATTTCTAGATCTCTATGGTGGCGAAAAATTTGCAACTCTTTCTGAGTTAGTACAATATTATATGGACAACCAGGGTCAACTTCGGGAGAAGAATGGGAATGTTATTCGATTAAAAACCCCTTTGAATTGTGCTGATCCAACAACGGAAAGATGGTACCACGGACAGCTAACAGCTAAGGAGGCTGAGAGAATGATGTTAGAAAACGGAAAAAACGGCTCTTTCCTAGTTCGCGAGTCCCAAAGGCAGCCCGGGGACTTCGTTTTATCTGTTCGCACGAGAGATCGAGTTACGCATGTCATAATACGGAGGCAAGATAATAAATATGATGTAGGGGGCGGCCAACAGTTCGAGGACCTCGTCAGCTTAATCGAACATTATCGCAATTTTCCCATGGTCGAAACTAACGGTGAAGTGCTAAGGCTCATTCAACCGTTCAACGCGACGCGTATCCAAGTGCAACACTTTCACACGCGAGTTAAACAATTGCAAAAGGAAAACGAGGGGCCGATCGAAAGTATGGCGTACAAACAAGGCTTCTGGGAAGAATTCGAAACGTTACAAATGATGGAAAACTTGCAATTGTTTGATAGAATGGAAGGATCCAAGCCGGAGAATATAAGAAAAAACAGATATAAAAATATAATTCCATTCGACCACACTCGCGTCATTTTACGAGATATCCCCACGGACCCTCCGGCGGGGGCTGATTATATAAACGCTAACTACATTCGGTGCGACTTTATAGATACCAATTCAGATTCGCAAGATTTGAACGGAAGTAATGAAAACAACTCTCCTCACGCGAAAGATGGTGCTTCTAGAATCAAAGATAAGCTTTCTCCAACACACACTGGTGTTATAATAACTGAAGAAAAGCCGAGGGAAATTTTGAAGGGATATGGCAACGGCAATCATAAGCCCATACCGACTTTCGAGTCCACCGTGCTCCGCACAAACCCTAACTATGTGAATACAACGATACCGAAATCGAAAGAAATTGTAGAGAACGGCGACACAGATATAGTTTACAATAAGCTTTACATCGCTACACAGGGTTGTCTTTCGACGACCATTTACCAGTTTTGGTCGATGATATGGCAGGAGGACGTGCGCATTATAATAATGACGACCAAGGAGATAGAGCGCGGGAAAGTTAAATGCGAGCGTTACTGGCCCGAATTGAACAAAACCGAACTGATCAAGAAATACACTATTTATAACGAATCCGAGTCCTCCACTCAGGACTACACTTTGAGGCGTTTTGTCGTTACGAAGAAAGATGAACCAAATGTTAAAAGGACCATATATCATTTTCACTTCACCGCGTGGCCGGACCATGGCGTGCCTTCCGAGCCTGGGCGTGTATTGAATATCTTACTCGACGTTAACTATAGGTTGGACCAAATAATGACAGGACCGAACCCTCCGAGTCAGGCAGCCGTGTGCGTGCACTGCTCAGCAGGCATCGGCAGGACCGGCACATTCATAGTCATCGATATGATACTCGACCAAATAAGGAAAGAAGGCTTCGACTGCGAGATAGACATACACCGCACGGTGCAAATGGTGCGCGACCAGCGGTCCGGGATGGTGCAGAACGAGGCCCAGTACAAGTTCATATATATGGCGCTGTTGGAATACATCGAGACGGAGAAGCAGCGCCTCAACTGCGTATCGGCGCCGGCGCAGGACTCCCCGCGCATTTGATCCGAACAGAAGAACAAGTTTCGCGACAGGAAGAAAAGTCTCCTGAAATGCTTCCCGAGTCGCAAACACAAGGCCCGCGCCGACTTCCAATGTCTCCCCAAATGGTAATAAGGCATGTGGCTATAACCTGCGGTTTATTCGTTTCATTTTTACATATTATACATTTATTGTAATGCAATATTTTATAATGAAAATGATATTTTTCACTAAATCTTATGAAGTAAGTAATTTTTTAACTTTTAAGTAACATTTTCAAAAGACGCAATTTAAAGTGTACGATAAATATACATACATATTTATCACGTACCTATGTTTATGTGCATATTATAATTTGCTATATTAATGTTATGACCGTAATCACTATGTATTCACATTTTCCTGTAAGATTGTTGCTCGGTTATTGAAATAATAAATACTACAAAGGCATTATTACATTGCGCATG